>JBBPTX010000029.1:0-139120 GCA_038094595.1 Pulveroboletus aff. annulatus | reverse complement strand
TGCGCGTCACAACAACTGAGGAAAAGAGAAAAGGTGTGTGCAAAATATTTTAACTGTGCGATGACCAATCGTCACCTAGGTAACACCAAGTTTGGTGTCGTCGCTGCCCAACTGGGGACTCCAGCATTTGCTGTATCAATGGGGTTTATACCTTGCGAATGATCCAACTTCTAACAGTACGCTCAATGATGGCGAGGACGGATGGTTCGGCGACGCCGGTCTCGCGTTTTTGAAGTCAGGCCTGGGGAAACTGAGTTTCCAGGAGACCTACGAAGAAGATCCCAGACCGTCCGATGAGGATCGCTCATTTCCTTACTACAAGTCGTGGGACTCGTTTTTCACCAGAGCGCTTAAGCCTGGGGTACGCAAACACGTGGATCAGATCAGCAGTCCTTTCTACCTCTACAATCCTTGCGAGTCTACTGTCCTTCGCACTGCTACGGATGTCCGCCCCCACGATGTCTTTTGGCTCAAGAGCCAGAAGTACTCTCTCTATGACATGCTCGGTGGCGATACTTATCCAGAATTGTCCAATTATGCCCAGAGGCTGCATGGCGGATCCGTCCTCCAATCCCTCCTTTTCCCACAGGACTATCATCGCTGGCACAGCCCCGTCAAAGGTATGGTTTTGGCAAGTAAGGTCATTACAGGGACCTGCTACGTCGTGCTGCCCAATAGGGGTGCCCCTGAATCCGACCTCGACCTCTTTCCTGATATTCATGGTGACATGTTTCCGAACCCGAGTCATTCCCAGTTTTGGCGCCATGCCGACGCCACTCGCGCTGTGTTCATCATTGAACCTGGTGACAGGGACCCAAATTCCGCAATAGACTTGATCGCTTTCATCGCCATTGGAATGGTGGACGTGTCTTCTTGTGAAATCACCTGTAACAAGAGACAGGGCGACAACCCCGAGTACGTCGATGTTGGGGACCAACTTGGGATGTTTCACTTCGGTGGATCTGCCTTCGTGTTGATCGTGAAGACGAAGGATAACCGCGAGCTTGTCTTCCAAGACATCTACGATTCTCCCGTTATCGTCGGCCAGCACCGCTGGGTCAACTCGGTCATCGAGAAGATTTTCTAGAGGCATTTGGTTGTGTGTTTCATGCGAACTGATGGATTTTCCAACGCATCTCAAATGTATATTGCTTGATGTACGATTGTACCGGTGATTTTCCCTGTTTGAGGTGCTCTATACGTTGCAACGGCTAAAACTAAACAAGTGTCATGACCGAGACGAACTGGCACAAGGCCCGTGCACTTCCTTTGCCATTGTCCGTGTATAGTAGTAGTCTCGTCATCCGCCCTTTTTTCCTTCTCCTAGCTAGACTGGTGGCTCTCCTGACGTTGTGCTGTACTGCTCTAGGTACCTATTCTTCGCCTCGGGCGCTGTGTTAATTACTTAGCTGTTCTATTCTAGCTGTCAGCATGTTCGTGGGAGCCGTTTCGCTGCGATTGCTGGTGAACCTGATATAACATGCGTCCTCTCGTCACGCTGAACATCATCTATTTTTCTTTTTGTAGTGAAACGAAGTGGCGCATATTCCTTCCTCCGAGTCGTGCTTCACTTCGCTCGCACGTAGGGCCGTAGCACATCTCTCCTCCCATGCTCGTCCCACCTCCCTATGTCGTCGCACGCCACGCCACGCCACGCCACGGCGAGAGCGCGCAACCTGCCTGGGATAAATAGACCTGGAACTGACGAACGGAGATGATGCACTCTCCGATAAGAATTCAATACTCAACCACACGAGCGTTTCGCATATACCAGTACACGCCTGAGATTTTATATTATCAACAAGGCATTCCTATCACGTCATGATTCAATCCGTGCGACGTGATCCCTTGCTAGGAACGACCGCCCAGAGTACCGTCATGAACGCCATCATCGCCACCAACCTATCCACTCGCCACGTCAGCGTGACTTGCAAGAAATAACAAAGACAGACGTACAACGGCTGCAAGGCGCTTATACCCGACTTGGACGCAATCGCTCCCGTCATAAACGGCAACAATGCAGACCCCGCTTGACCGAACCCGGCGATCCACCCAATCGAACCTACCACCCGTGTAAGTTGCGATTTGAGGCGGACGAAAAAAGGGCTCGCCTGTGAGCAGCCACGTTGGCAACACCCGTCCAGCGTGATTCATCGTGATCGGATACATGGGACCCAGTAGGATGCCGATGATCGACACAGACACGGCCCCGCTGATCAGTGATGGGACGAACCACACGACCAACTCCAATCCGATAGCCAGAAGCGCGTAGATGAACAAAACTCTGCGTTCTCCCACCTTTTGGTTGAGCCACAACAAGGCGACCCGGCCCGTCATGAGACCTATTCGTGGACATACAACAAGTTACATAAACTCTTCCTCGGTAGAAACGTACCTCCGAAAAATCCTGAAGATATGTACCCGGACGACGGACCGCCCCCACGAACGTCAATGATGTATGTTACAATCCAGCCTACACACCACCGTGAACCCACCATACAATGTACGTGTAGACGCAACAAACATACCTCCAATGGTGACCTCGACACCCACGTAAACGAGGATAAATATCGCCAGAAGGTGTACGTCCTTCAACGTTAGTATCTGTCTAAAGTGACTTTTTTCGCTTTGACTCTGCTCTCCTGCGGGTTCCTCTTGTCCAATCTGGGCCAAACAGGCTTCCAATAGTGGTGTGAGATAATTCACAAGCCAATCATTGTAAAAACGAACCATCCTGGGTCTTCAAGCGAAAGACCGCAACCAACAGGACGGTGTTGATCAATGCAACACCCAACGAGACGAGGTAATGAAATGACCAGTGAGGAAGCTGCGCAAACTGGGTCGCCACGAGCGGTGACGAGAACGCACCCGCACCTTATACGACGTATGAGTGCCCCACACAAATAAGACTTGCGACGTCGCGTACCGTATGCCTACCTCTCGTTGAGTCAACTTCCAAGAGCTTGAATGAGTGGACACGTACTGCGTGCAAGATGCCCATTTTAACTTCTGCATTGTCTTTGAGACTCGCCACAAAGCCATTGGCCTGAGCGTCCTGCAGTGGAACGTAACGATAACAGAGGTTGCGAAATGCAAGCAACGAACCTGCAACGCCATACCAATACCGTTGATGGCATAGCCCAGGACAAACGCAGGGAAAGGTGGCGCAGCAGCCTCGATAGTATACCCGATCATCTGAAGGACAGATCCTACCAGCGAAAAAGTGACGGTGGGTCTGCCATTCCTTTGGATCTCGAAGAAATTAAATACCGAGCACGATGACCTGTCAGAAACCACCACGCATCAATCATCATCAGGAGTACCACAGCCGAAACAAAATTCCACCTTGCCAAACCCATATCGATCGTTCAACATCACATTCGAAAACGCCCCAGTCAAAAATCCCTTTTCCATCATTCGGCTTGTTATCCACACCAACAACCGCACCACGCACCATGCAAGCAAAGACGAAAATCAACGACACCACTGCAAAGTTGGTCTGTCGTGTGTACGTCAACGACTCTCTTCCTCTTCCTCCCCCCAAGGACCTACGTGATAGACGCGTTGAATACGTGGCAACAACGGACCTGTCGTCCCATCATTCCACCCCGCGAGATACAGCGTCCAACACAGCGTCACAAACTGGATGCGTGCGCGCAGGCGCTGTGCTTTGGTTTGCACCACCAAACCATTTCCGGTGGGAGGTCGCACTATGGCGTGCTGGGGCACGTCGGAATTTGAGGTTTTGCACGCACGGAGGTTGTTCAGTTCGATACCGTCGACCCGGACGTGGTCGTCACTCGACCGAGCCGTTGGATGTCGTGGGTTGGCATTGCCTTCTGCGATGGTGGAAACACCCGTCGTGGTCTCCATGCTTCAATCCTGCAGCAAATAAACCATTCCCGCATGGTGTCCATGATATTTATACGACACCGACGTGGCAATGATAAGTAAGCGATGTTTTCGATGAAGTTTAAGGGACAGTGGGAACGTGATCATCCCAATGACAAGGTGACGCCATAAAAGTGAAACACGACATGACGAGCATTATAGGTACTTACATCCAGAAAGTCGATTTCTACGCCAACACACTCTACTGTAAGGTCCCCCCTCATGATCAGTAATTATTCGCCCCATTCACCTTGTCCTTGAGCTGGTTAATAAACTGCTGATAACTCGGCAACACGTCCGCACGGTCTTGAATCAAACAGCTCAGGGCCCACAGTCGTAATGGTGGCTCGCCGTCCTCCTTGACAACGTACAGATGGGGATAGTACACCCCCCTTCTCAACTCGCGGGTTTTTTGCACGATGGCGTTGACACGCTGTGAGAACGGATTATCAAGACTCGGCAGTGTTGTCTGCGGGGATATTCGGATAAATGTCGGATAAATAGTACTCAGCACTCACCTTGCCACCACGCAAGACCTCGTAATTAGGGAGGTTGAACACGTCCATGATGAGCTGCGGTACTGCATCGCGACCGACCCACAAAAAGATGGTCTGACCGTCCTCTATGAGGAAGAGACCATGTCGTTCGAGGCGCTCCGAAGTCAATGGCAATGGAGTTGGCATAATGACACCATTCTCTCCAACAGTACCCACCTGCAAAACAAAGACAGATGAGCATGAGATATAGACAACATGGCACGAGCACACCTCGGGTGGCATGTTATGTAGGGAGTAGAACGTGGGATGGATGTAAGGAACGAGCGTTTGAGACGGCAACGAAGTCAACAGCGCTTGAGCATACGCCCTGAGATCAGGTGGAATCTGAGCGCTCTGACGGATACCGACCTGTAGCGAATACACATTAGTATCATCAGTCCAACATCAGGGAAAACCCTACATTTTTCAACAGTCCAAGGACCAGCACTGGAAGCATCTTCAAGTTCTCCGAAATGGCCAACTGCGCACTAGCGCCCGCGCCAGCCGCCGTCATACTATTCTTGTATGACGACAGTACATCCACCATGCGTTGCAAAATCGCATCCCTACTGTCCTCCAACTTGTGCGTGAGCGACCGCTCAACGGCCTTGTTCGCCAACAACGTCGCAATGGCCACCTGATCTGCGGAAGCAAACACTTCGGACAGACTGCTCGTCGTGGGCAGTGCAAGCGTGACTACACGAATGCGGCGCTCGCCATAGCACGTCGTGTGAAGAACGGCCGTCTGCATCACCACGAATGGCGCGGTGATCGTATCTTCAATCTGGATCTCAATGGCATAGGACTGATCAGTGGGGACGGCTGGCATCGCGAGCAGATCAGTAGATCTGACAAAGAAGTTGCCGTGGAATGACGCCATTCGCAAACCTAGAATCAAAAGATCAAACAAAAACTAGATGTAGAGAAATCCAACTCACCTTTTGAGGCGCGAACACGCATGACAGCTTCGAGCATGATCGGCATCGCGAGCACCTCACCGAATTCATGTGCGAACTTGATAGCATCCTCGGTGCGGGTAGCATTGAATGCCGGGTAAAAGAATGTCTGGCCGGACGTGTAATGGGGAAGACACGCTATGATACAGGCAAGTCAGGAAAGGTTCGGTTTCCAACATGATAGAGGGGCGTACCAAGACTAGCGACATCTTGGTACGCTGAGCTGAAGAGGAACATGTCCACAGACACTTGCGCGCGCGAGCACTCGATTGCGAAAGTCTTGTAGAATGGTGACGCCGCTTGAAGTAACGTGGATTCCTTGTCGCAAAATAAGAATCGTTCATGTAAAATAGAACCATTGATCGTACCTTGGAAGTACCAAGAATCTTGGGATCTTCTCGGTTTTTAAGAGCACCAGCACCAACGCTGGGCAGGGAAGCAGACAATACAATGATTTTCCCACCAATCGGGGCCTGCAGTGCCGTCAGGCAAACGAACGCACAAACGCCGTCTATATACGTACCATCAACTTGAAGCCCGCTTGAAGAGCGGGGCCAAGGGCACTCCCAACAGTGTGGTTGTCCTGGAACATGTCATTGATTCTTCCTAGGAGAGATTCTAGTGACGCTTTTGCTTCTGCCAAGTTGACGAGAAGATCAGTAGGCTTTGGCAAAAAGACGTCGTCAACATCTGAGACGACCAACATAGAGGAGTCGGTTGTACCGGGCTGCATGGAGGCACCAGATTGAGACCGATAATCAACCAGGTTCAGCATAGACTCACGGGCAACGAGAAGAAATACAATGATGTATCAAACGCAACGAATGCCACCTTGGTGCGGTCATCCTCGTTCGGTATACGATCCAAATTCTCCAAGATGGTACGCGTTGCAGTAGCGACCATACCTGAACATGAAATATATTTCCAAGTCGATTACTGAAGAGCGTAATCGCTTACCGGATTGAACGGCCGCGTGGCTGACATCGATGAGGAAGACGTATACCGCTGGCTGAGGTGGTCGAACCATGTACTCGGTAGGAGCGACAAACTCCACAGCTGAATGATTCAGCTCATCACGAGCCCATCGATCGCCAGGTTGGTTCCGAACTTGATCCCAATCAAATAGCTGAGGCACCTCGTTCGACATGTTGCACATGCAGCATCGCCAACTGTTAAAAAAATGAAATGAAATATCAAAAGATGAGGAAGGGGAGACGCACCGGTTTCCACCGTCAATGAACTGAACGTATGGATTGATGTATGTTCTGCAACGTCTGCAACGTGCAATTACAGTGTCGGAGACCAATGGCACGGGCTGTTCACCCTCTTTGACAGTACGGTAGGGCGTGATCACAAGCGCAAGCGGTATCTTAGACTTGTTGAGAAGCGAATGTGTCGTCGGGATGGCATTCAAGGTACACCGCTGGTAACTGTAATCCGCGTTGGCGTAGGGGGACGCAGATATGCACGAATTGGGGGGCAGCCGAATTTCTGGAGGCGGACGAATCAGATCGCGTGGGTCGGGTGGGGACGTCAACAGATTCGTGGTGAACAGTTGGAGGGGTTTTTGGCCCAGGCCCATCTGACCAAACTGATCCGTCAAATGGTTAACAGGCGCGGATGGTGGGTAGTAAACGGGTTCTTGTCCGAATGCAGGTGCGTTGATGTACTGAGGCTCTTGTTGTGGAGGGGGCATATGATATTGTTGTGACTGCTGCTGACCGGCGAAACCCTGCTCGGCTGCCAATCCGGGGGTGAAGAGCTGGGGAGCAGGTGCTGGTTGCTGCAGTTGTTGCACTCCGGCAGAGCCATAGGTGGGGTCGGGGAGGACATCATTTGTACCGTAGTAAGCTTGAGTCTGTCCGGCGGCGTACTGGCGGCGTTTGGTGTGTGCGTGGGCTGGAGGAGGCGATGCCGAGGGTCCGTGCGCATCTATCGGCGCGGTTGGCACCTGAGCAGGTGGATCCCACTGTGATCTTCCCGTTGCCGTCTCTGTGAAAAGTGAGGCTTGTGCGGCCAGGAGGGCGAAGAAATCTGACCGATGAAGAGATACCGCTGGTGCGCCGCATCCCTGCCAATTTTCAGCGAAAACAACTATAAAAAAAACCTGGACTGTACCATTCCGCAGCCCAACCGGGGGGCAACTGTTGCGCGGGGGAGGCCATAGTAAAAGTGAGATGTGGATTCGGTACAAGACACGTAGCCAACACGGACAAACAACTAGCTAGATGTCTTTTGCAGTCGCTTCAATAAAACACCGGTACATGTCTCGAGCGCCCGTGTCTCCTCTGCCTTTGCATCTGCACACCCCGCCCATCTGACTTTGAGGTTTTCGTCCACCAAATACACATACCCAACATGCTTGTTCGTCATGCCGAGTGGGTCGCGGACAAACTCGACGTTTTGGCTGGACACTAGATACGTTGGATGCAACTCCGTGGGCACCGTTTTCGCGATCGACGGTAGGAACAGAGACACGAGCCACGACTTGAGAAGGTTTTCTTGTAAATTGATTTGCACGTATTGGTATAGCGGGTTCAACAAGTACCGTTCGTTCGTTGGCGAGACGAATCCTTTGACATGGACCTGCACCCATCGGTCATCACATCGTAGGCACAGAGAATTAGTGAGCACCTCGGACATCCTAGTCGATAGCATGGCAACGACGGAAACGCGGCCGCGGCAAATATCGGTGGTGTGTGCCTCGGTGCGAGTGTCCAGTCGAGAGCCAGAAAGATTTGGAAAATACAATGCTTTCTGCAGTATTCTCAGCGACCGGTAAACAAGAACCAGCTTGGTGCTCACATCCTCCCTGACCATGACATTGGGTGCTATCCATGTCTTGCCGCCATGTCTCCGGGTAGCGTTCAGATCTGTAAAGTAGCCTTTACCGGCTTCATGTATTCTAGGGGGATAAAGACGAGTAAGGGTGGCCAAAAAAGACGCTTACAGATGTTCCCTCTGTTTGAGACGCGTGTCCTGGTCCATTAGTTCCTGCTTCGCGTCCTCCCATGTCTTGTTATGTGCTACTGGCCGGTCCTTGACGCCAAGTGGTCGCTGCAGTAGCATAAGTGGTGTCACATCGATGTTGCTCGACGTCGCCGACGACGACGACCAACGCGTGAATGGTGGTCTCAGCAGCAGCCTCGCCGGTCGGTGCACGGACATTTCGGGATCAAAACGGTCATCGCCAAATCAGGAAATGTACGGGTTGGGTATCCGTCACGTGACCATTATATATATGACGCGGGTCGCGCACATTTTGTTGACCCACCCATCTTAACCTCCTACCACCACCACACATCACTCGCTTTCACCCACTCTTGTATATCTGTACAATACAAACATGGTGCGTTAATTGTTCTTTCTCTGTGGCGAGCATGCGTCTCATATGTGCTTTCTAGTCTGGAAAGGGTGTGTACTTGGACAGGCGTCTCCGCGGGCATCTCCTAATCTCAATGGATCCATAGGCAAAGCCGGAAAGTCTGGCGGCAAGTCCGGTACTGAGGGCAAGGCCCAATCTCGTTCTGCCAAGGCCGGTCTCCAGTTCCCAGTCGGTCGTGTACACCGTCTCTTGAAGAAGGGCAACTACGCCCAGCGTGTAGGTGCTGGTGCACCTGGTATGAGCTTATCCTACGCTGCTACCTGTTATCAGTTGTTCATATGCCCACTTAGTGTATCTTGCGGCAGTCTTGGAGTACCTTGCTGCCGAGATTCTTGAGCTCGCCGGAAATGCTGCTCGTGACAACAAGGTATGCGTAACAATGACATCGACGTTCTGTTCATGGTATTCAATGTGTGTTTAGAAACAACGTATCGTCCCTCGCCACCTTCAACTTGCCATTAGAAACGACGAGGAGTGGGTATTGGGTTCTAGGCAGGGACACTTGCTAATGTTTCTGTTAGACTGAACAAGCTTCTTGGTGACGTGGTCATATCTCAGGGTGGTGTCGTACCCTTTATCAATCCCGAGCTCTTACCCAGCAAAACAAGGTATGCCTATTTGACCTTACTGGTCGTGTACGTATCTGATATATCCACAGCAAGGGCAAGAAGGAGGGGGCCAGCCAAGAAGTGTAGCTGCATTGCTCCATCCATTGTCTATTTTATTATTGGCTTGATATCTTTTTATTATCCGCACTTGGTGTACCATGTAATATCGGTGTCCCTTGTTTCCGTAGTGCACGCGAATCCAAATCACTTCAATTCTGGCTCACTTTACCTGGGCGCTTGTCATAACGGACTTGGCCAGGATTCCAATCAAACCAAACTTGGATTAACCGAGCGCCAAACAATGTTCACCACAGATGACCGCAAAAGGTCTGGCACTACGACAGCCCTTTCCCGAGCAGATCACTCGACAAGGTCACCTCAGCAATGTGTTCCGCCCGGTTGAACGGTTTCGCATCCCTCTGGATATCGAAAACCTGAATTCACGACCCTCCACAGGTCTACTTGACAGGTCCTCGACTCAGATAAAGTGTCACAAGAGCAGCTGCCGGGAACTTGTCCGTTGGCACTGGATACGCCACGATTCGTATACGGCCACATTTCCTGCCAACCCACTGATCCATGCAGCCTACCTAGCACCGCGGCCTTCGGGTGGGGACAAGCTCACAGGATGCAACGGGCTCGTATATCTCCTGCATTCGACACTATCACCTCATCTACCATGTCCAAACTTGAAGTGGGTTGTTGGACCAGCGCCCGTCGAGTTGCAATTGTCATCTGCGGATGGTCACAGCAACGACATGCAGTGAGTGCCTCCGAGTCCATAGTACCAGCAAGTCGTTTCTTCAACGCGCGCGACCTTTGTGATATGGTCCGTGTATGATTATGGCGACACTTTTGACGGTATACATCACCACGATTTCGACGCACAACCAGACGAAATCGACGAGTCCACGTTGTTAAAATAGTAAGTTTACCCTGCTTTATATAGTGTGTAGGCCTGGTGTTTGAGTGTTGATGCTATTGCGCGCTAGCACTGGCAAAAGGGACATTAAGCCCACTCCACCCACCACGCATGTGTTCCGCGTTATCATGCCACCGGCTCGTCACGCGATACGGTACACCAAACAGTCATTCCGAGCCGGAAACATCCACGATAACACACAACACACTCGAACTTGCCGATATTGGACCAACGGATCAACTTTATCAGTCATTTCACGGAACACCCGCAGACTCACCTGTATTTCTCCAAGATTTCCGCCAGCGTCGTCCCAGCACGTCGCAACTGATCTCTGAAAGTCCGTTCCGACATTGACGTGTCTAAATTGAAAAGAGAGCATCATTTCAAGAGGTACTAACTGACCCAGAAACGGCTCGCACGTATTCACAGTAGAAGGGTTTCACAGGCTCCATTAGCGTCCATGTACATAACGTTCCGCCAATGGACAATCAGACTAGATCGTCAACGCGGATGAGCTGGCGTCCGGTGAAGACAGTTTCAGTCAGGCGGCTCAAGCAGGTCTTTGTGCTGGATGCACGACATCCCTGATTCTTCCCCATGGTGTGGACGAGTCTCACGGATGCCAATAGTTCGCAGCTCGTGCAAGATATCGCCACGAACAACGCTTGGTGCAATTATGAGCGTTGCCACGGCGGATGGCCAGAAGTGCTCTGGAGATGTGGAGATGCGACAATGGAACTCCACATGCTTATCTAGCCTGTGACGTAGACCAGATGGATAAAATGGGGTACTTGCTTATTGAGCTATAATCGCAAGCGAACAACACGGCTAGAAATCGAACTCGTGTTGTTCCGTAATTGGCGTGGTCTATGCTGCATCTTCATGTTTGATCCCTCAGGCCGCAACAATGCGAGCTGTTCGGTAGCCGGCTCATACTAGCTGCAGGTCCAAATGTATGTATGCGCTTGAACTAGGATATTTTCGGCGGGATCACGAGTCATCAATTTGCCAGTGGTGAAATGTAAGTTTCGTACAGACTATGCCCCTGATTATAACGGTATCTCAGGATCCCCGGACTTGGTGAATAACCACAGGCGGAAGTGTGGTTCATAGAACGATCATGATGCTGTTTGAACAGAATTCTGTCAGGTTTACTGTGGTATGTCGCTGATGAGCAGGCTATTCTGATTGAACCCGATTTCAGTGGTAGGAGAACCCCTCTAATTTCGTGGGTGCCTTGTTATGCAGCTTGCGCCTGCTGGGATTTAAACCAATGAAGACGTCAACCGAGTAGCATATCCGACCAGGCCCCCATTGGTCCAAAACTGTGGAGATAAATGTACTTCAAGTTAGATATCGAAAGAATAATTTGATATGGTAACGATGGGCAAGGTTTGATGTGTGGTGTCATATAGTTCAACAAAGGTGCGGGCGTCAGGCTTGGAACCGAGATAAGAGCCCACCAAAAATGGTTTCCGGCAGAGTCCTAGCGGTATAAAAACAAGGATCCCATGTCAGTACGAAGCTAACAGTCCGCTTAAACACATCACCTATCTTACTCACCACATTCGAAACCAATCTCTGTATGTCTTTGCTACGCGGAACTTCCCGTGACTTCAATGACATCCAACTGCACAGATAATGTCTGTGCTGGGTTGGCCCTGGCGTGCTGATTGGCTAGTGCAAGCCTCTGACATCCTCAAACACCAACTTGAAGCCGAGCAGACAATGCCTACACCATGCTGGCCTCCCGACTTGATGTGGAAATATGAAGCCTCTGGCATACTCAGGGAGCAAGCCTTCAAGGACATCACTGATGTTGCCATTGTTGTACGTTTCTGCTACAAGTTACCGCTGGTGATGATCGTTGATGTCACCCAATGTTTTAGCCATCAGGCGATGGTGAAATCCAAGCTGGTTTTACCGAGGCTGTCAACGCTGCCGTGTGACATTGATTTTGTACTTTGTATTTGTGTCTTGAATGCTCGTATGCGTTGAATGTTGTAACGTTGAAGAATGATGACTTGGACCTTGTTTGCAATGTGATATTGGGCAAGAGATGGTCAACCTGAACAACCGTTAGCGTTACTTGATGTTTAAAACGTAGTTGATTGATCGATCACCTGTCCAGCTTGGGCCTTCGTTTAATACCCTGCCGTATCGTCGTATTCCCCATGTTCAGCTAGCAACGTCCAAAACCAGTTCAACTCACTTCGACAAGATCCAGATACTCTGTCACTGTCTAGATGCACCCGTGCGATAGCCCTTAAATCAATGCACGCTCCGAAATTGTCCCTTGCCTACACCACCTTCGCCATTCAGACTCCGCTGGGCATCGTACTGAGAGCGCTGCGGAAAGCGGCGATGGAGTCAAGGGAGCGAGCTTAGGTTTGGGTATTTGAAACGTGAGGAAACGCGGTCTTCGGTGTGTGGACTGAAAACGACTTGCACCATCAATCATCCTTCGAGACCAACCAACACCTTTAACTGCATTCACTTTCATTGGAAACTCGTGCAGTTGATATGATACTGTAAAGAGTAAGTAGCATACGGTTCATGAACGCGCCTGTCAGCGGCAATTATATTGTCAATGTTTCGACATTGGGAGTATTAGTGCGACGGTACCGAGCTTACGGATACGCATGAGGTGCTTGGCTATCCCATCCCGCCAAACAGCCGGGAAATTTGGAATAAACATCGTTGCACCGAGGCCCATCGCAGTTTGGTCACAGTGGTGATACAATACGTATGTGCGTTGAATCCTTCGACGACTCAGAAGGGCAACAGGATGTGACTGACTCGACATTCCACCTTGCCACAGCAAGTTCTTCCTTAAAGTCCTAGAGAACCTGGAATGGTGAGATATCCGAATCAACAACCTACAAACCGGTCTGGAGTTCGTTCGACACGACGCAGGAAAAGAACCGATGGTACTTGTGTGAATGATAGTTTACCGATGACGAGGCAAATGAGATGGGTCGCACTAACAAACTGGTAGCCGGAAGACGATAGTGACAGAAACGAACCGGCACCCAAAGGAGACGGCCAATGATGTGGGGGCACGACCCGCGGAAAAAAGCGCTTTTCAATCTCGGTGAGTTTAGATATGATTTCCTCAGCTGATGGCAAAGACAAGGGAGCATCCTTCCCACATCCGAAAGGTTCACGGTTCCTAGGCCTCATCTCCGGTTCTCCATGACAGCATACAAGACGAAATATAAGACCAGTGTGGCTAGATAGCAGACTCGGCGATGTAGACCGAGTGATGGTGAGGAGATAGATCTTGCTGCGATAGAAGAGCATGCCCATTTATTCACTGGATTGGTCGAGCCAACGTGATGAAGTAGGTCAGGCAAAACCTGCTCGGTGAAACGGGGCGGTGGAAAGTTGCTGGCGTTGTCCCATGGTAAGTGCGAACTGAATGACCGCGCTGCCGGGCGTTGTGAGGACCCATGATTGCTGCTCGATTGTCAGTGGAAGGCGAGGACAAGGAAACTAAAAAGCTGTTGAGGTTTTACTAGTATTGAAGTTCCGCCATCTTCAGCACAGCACAGTTCGTCGATACATCCGAACGGTGCAGTATGTACTTTTGCCCATTTGTGTATCCAATAAACATGTCAGCATAGGCAATAGCGGCATTGTCAGCGGCGCAAAGAACAGGACGATTCAATGTATCGGCAATAGTCTATCCCACCCCAGGTTGCAAGCCGGAGGTCGGCGTCACAGCCACAGTAGATAACCAATAGTAGTTGGCAACTTTTTACGATAGACTGTCTACGATCTCAACTCAAGCACCCCTTCATATGATCGTATTCCTATATTCCAAAACTCTATTCTTCCATCTTATCCTCGTCGACTTGAGACGGGGGTGGACTCGACTTGCGTAGTACGTGTGGAGAAACCGCTGGCGAAAGAATCAGCGCCTTCCAAAACTGTCTCCAAGAGATCGGATTTCCCTGTCCAAAGAGAAGACCGTCGCATCAGCCCGCCTCTACTTCCTAAATCACAACGCACCACGTCCCGCTGCATCAGACAAAACGCCCCCGAGACATGCGACCGCGTAAACACCTCAAGCTCAATCCACCCCTTGAATATAATCAACCGTTTGTCGTACCCCCCCACCCGAAGTCGGTACACCGCCCGCGATCCTGCAACGACTTTGGTGTCTTTGTATTTGACGTCGAGTCCGTCGAGACTTTCTTTGATGAGATTGACAAGGATGCCGGGTCCGATCGAAGTGTAGAAGCGTGTGAGCTGCGGGGTATATTGGCGACCGTTCTGAGTTTGCGACTGGGTTCGGGTGAGTGGGACATTTGAAAGAAAGAGAGATGGGGCCTTACGAATAGAAGGAGGGACTGCGTGAATTGCGATTTGGCAGAAGACATGATCTCGTCGCCATCCGCGTCTTTGCGAGAGCTGCGCGTATGTAAATCAGGTTGGTCGACTGATTCGGGGGGTAAGAATGCACTTACCCAGAGCTCGAGAAATCGGGTTCGGCGTACGTGAGATCACCACTGTCCCGCAAAGATTGGGAGAGTTTTTCTGCTAGCCCTTGTAGGCCACGTCCAGCCAGCTGACTCGGTCTAATACGCGTCAACGATTCGTACCTTTTGCACTGGATTTCTACTTACCTTGAAAACCAGGGGTTTGCATAGATTTCAGACATGGTCATGCGGTTTGGTGCTTCCAGGGTCAACATGCCGCAGATCAGAGCTACATAGGAGGGTTGGTCGGCGAGCAGCAAAGCAAGAGGATCTACATACAAAGGACATCTTCACCAAATGTCTTCCACGGTGCTTCATTAAAAACCTTTCCAGAGAGGTAGCTGCAGAATTCGGGGCATTGTTCGCATGGTTTACTCCACGGGAGGTCTGAATGATGGGTGAGAAATGTTTCAAGAATCAATAAGGCGATACGGACTTCCGGTAAGGAGAGCAAAGAGGATGACACCCATACCCCAAATGTCAATCGGCTCTGCGTCATATGGTTCCCCGTAATCCACCTGTGATCGTATTACCAAACGCCTCAGGCAAACAAAGAACATGGAAACAAACCTCAGGTGCGAGGTAGGGCAAACTGCCACAACGGCCGTTCAAAAGCCGCGTCTCCCCCTTTGATCTGTAGACAGCGGAAAGCCCAAAGTCGGATATCTTGAGCGTGCCAGCAGCGTCGAGGAGCAAGTTTTCGGGTTTCAAGTCTCTGTGGCATACACCTTGCCCGTGAATAAAACTCTGCACAACGTCGAGTGCGCGTAGCGTTAGCAGGAGAATAAAGGCATACCATCCCATCGACCAGCTGCTTGAAATACAAATGTGACACCTCCTCGCCCACTCCGACCTCCGGGGCTACGCAAGACATCAATATCACGTTACCCGACATCCCCGAATCACACGCACCAATCTTGTCAAACAAATCCCCTCCAGCCGCAAACTCGAGCAACATATAAATCCCCGGGACGTATCGATCCTTGTACTTCGGTTCAATCACGATCGCGCCAATAAACTCGAGGATATATTTGTGTTTCAACCGCACGTGGATCTTCATTTCTCGGTCAATCTTTTTGCGGTCGTCGTCAGTCATGTCGTCGGTGATGTGAACAACTTTGCATGCTGCGACGCGGTGGTTTTTGACGTCAACTGCTTGGAAGACACTGTATGGGAAAGGTTGGAGACGCTAAAGTGCCGCACGGAAGAAACGTCACCTTGAGAAGGCACCTCCACCGATTTCTTGGACGAGCTCGTAGCCTGGTGCACATCATTAAGCGTGCGGCTGACAAGGTCTGGGGTTGGAATGACTTACCAGAGACTTTGGGATACTTCATGGCAGAAAAGTTGGGCTTTGGAAAAGAGCGCGAGTGGACCACATATTGAAGTGATTGAAACCTTGAGTTCTTTGTTCTTTGTGACGGACATGGTGTGACACTTCACGTGACTGTCGTCACATCGTCAGACCCGATTCGAACCACCATGACGCCTTAAACATCCCAGATGTGGCTAGTTGTAGTGCGTTTCTCCGTATCAGTTGGCCAGTCTGCAACAAAAGGCATGTGCGTTGAGAATCGCCACATGTCGTATCCCTCACTGCCATTTGACCCCTTTGGATATTGGAACCTCCGAGTCCATGCTTGATGCGACGCACACAATAACCCAGAGATTGTAGGATGGCCTAAGCACCATGGGACTATGAGTAAACAACGGCAGAAGGAGTGGCCGACGTTTCATTCATCCTACCATTCGTCTCATTGCTATACCTTCTGTTTTCCTCGTGAGTTGTGCCAAGACTGTTATCAATTATTCTCAGCTGACGAATATCTCGCCTTCAGAGACCGCTCTAATGTCTGTCCGTACTATTTAGATCTTGACGCGTGTTCGCATCCCATACCAGCTGGTAGCCAATACCGAAGTTGCGGACATGGCAACTGATCTGGACCTTGGTCGGACTAAGATACAATACGGTTGTTGCAGTGTTCTTACGGATTCATGTTCATTCACATTTTGGCACGATTCAAATTTGTCATGATTCCATACCGTCTTGCTCGGGCCCCATGGTGAGTCGAGGTAACGAGGTTACACATATCTGATACATAAATCAAATCCTGATCACAGAAACATCGTTCTCAAGCTCTTCCGGCCATCTATATGGTGTATGTACTCACCTCCTGAGCACGGATACAGTTCTTATGATCATGATTGCTTGGAGTCTCGTCATGACCTTCACATGTCCTGTGAATACATACCCAAGACTCATCGTGTGAGCGCGTTTCCAGGCTTGCAGACTGTTATCACTGATGTTGGTTTTGGTTGCGTACAGCGCTAAAATTTTCCTCGGCTTGATAGAATCTGGATCGTTTCCTGGTGTGACATGCTACATGTTGTTGTGGTTTCCCCGTGCTGAGCGAGTGAAGCGTTATGCAATATTTTTCCCTCTGCTGCAACTTGAATGGTGGTCTGCGCGTTTGGTGATCTCTTGGCGTGATGTTATTTATTATGGTTTGCTGCAGAACATCGTTGGCATACCAAAAGTTATGGGACTGAAAATATGGAGGGGTGAGTAGTGGTCCTTCCGAGTTTTTTTTCTCATCTCCCAACTTATGATAGAATTGGTGGTCTCCAAAGTTGGCAATGGATCGCAAGTTACTTCTTGGGAATTCTCCAAAGTGATGAACTCATCAGCGCTCACTAGTTCTGCCTGGAAAGTATTGGTATAAAACCGATGTTCAGTTTGACACGTACATCGGGTACTTGGACAATCGGTCGTTCTGCACGTGAGCTATCTGATGTTACATGCGCCAGCGTACTTGCCCCAGGTTATGCAATCACACTTTTTCCGCCCACCATAATTAATGATCTCGGTTTCTCCGCCGCTAACCCTCAGCTTCTCTCCGTCCTATCTTTTGTTTGTGGATGTATATTCACCCTTCTTTCTGATATCCATTCGGACAGGTTCTAACTTCGTGACCCATTTTTAATCGCTGGGGCCTTGATTGCCTTGGTTGGATATATTATCATATACACCCAAATATGCCCTCATGTGTCGTACGTCGGTGCCATACCAGCTGCGATAGGGGCTCTCCCGCCTACACTTGCTATTCTTGCGTGGGTTAGCTCGAATGCTGGAGAGGATATTAAGCACGGCGTTGCTCTCGCATTGGTAACTGGTCTTGGAAATCCAAGAGGTGAGTGACACTTTTGTGTTATGACCGGTTGCTCTTGATGGCTATGATAGGATATATTTGGCTTTCATATCCCTTGATCCGCCGCGGTACCATATTGGCCATGGCACGGTCATGGGGTGGCTTAGCACTCATCTTGTTGGCTCCTCTTGGTTTGCTATGTGGAATCACAACAAAAAGAACAAGCAAAATGAACAGATGATGTGTCATGAACATGGTATCAGTGATAAATACCAACAGTCAGTTTTTGTTCCTCTCTCCTCAGCTCAACAGAATTGGGAATATCATTCGTCCCAGCAATTCAATAATGTCTTGCTGCGGATGGGTTAGAGTATACCAGAACGTCGGATGATGCAAAATAACTTCGCATTCACAACAGGGTAGATGAGGACGTCTGGTGGTTGTTGCTACAATAGGAATTCTGCTTCCGTCAAGGGTACGAACACGTGCCTATCAGACTCATCACTGACTCGATAGACCGTCTTCGGCATCCATGGCCTAACACTGCAACCCTAGTGGTTATGCGATCTAATAGCGTCCGGCCTCGAGGATGAAGACCATTGATTGTATCTCCAATTCCCCAGATATGATGCGACTTCGTTCCATGTCAGGAATCAGGGGTGCACTAGCGGAATCAATGCCTGTGAACGGAAGTCATGGTACGTACCTACTACCAAGAACCGACTCGGAGCCTGAGTCTGTGAAATTCAATACTGTATGGGAATCAGCGCCCATTAATACATACACCCTGTGAGTCTTAGGACTCATACAGGACTCAGGCTAAGGTCCGAGTCCTGCTTCTGATGTTCAAGCCTTGTAAGTCGTAAGTCATTCTTGCAATAACCAAACAAGGACGGGGGAAAGCTGAACCAAGTACTGTTCCGTTTCTTAATGTCATAATGCGAAGCGTGAAGAAGATCCACCGGCACCCCGGGTCAGGCTGTGCCCGGTCCTCGGCAGTAAGTACGTCAAGTTGTACATCATAGATGTATCATGTGTGATGCTAATAAACCCACCATTCACTAAGGTCCCATTGGCACCGAGGATGTGCTGCCCTTTTTCCTTTTTAGTTAGCTTAGCGGTGTACGAACTTTAACATGACGAAAAACCGACCTCGCCTCAGTTCCTTCAATCATACTGAGACTCAGCACTTGTCGGACTTCAATGGTACCATTCTCGGAACAACTCAGAGAACATATCACGGCTGGTCCCGAACAATTAGAGGAGGAACTTGCTATGCACCTTTCCGGTACATCAAAGATTGAAACTCCAAAACTCTAATATTTCTATCCCAGAACAATCACAATATATTCTCTAGACCAATCCGAGTTGAACGTTGTTATTTCCGACACGTCCGGGTCATGATCAGGTGTGGAGCAATACGGCCAAAGCCTGAGGAAGTGAATATTGATCCTTTTAATCAAAATTCACACACACACCAAAGCTAACTCGAAAGAGGTGGGCGTTGTCCAGTGGTCAAATTGTGCGCGTGTCAGTAAATTCAATTTATTAACATTTAATCTATAGAAAGTCATCATCGGCGGCACAGTTTCGAGCGCTGATATCATAGCCTGACTGATGCGGCTTCTAGAAATCTGATGGATGCCGCAAGTTCCCGTATTCGACATGACTCGGAGTTAGGAGGCAGCGAGGCCTAGTGGGCTGCAAAATGTTTCGCAAGCCAATCTCGATTATGACGCCCACCGACACCCACTGAGTCATTGAGCGTTCAAGTCCTTGGTTGTTAGCTCCAGACCTGCTGCAGAAGACACAAGTTCCTGACTCCCTGAGATTTCAGACTCAAGAACAATATTGGCTTGCTCTAATTGGCTTATTCACGCTAGTAGTGCTAGACTGGGGTGCAGTCACTGCCAGTGAGTCAGTTCCCATCAGAAGTTGCCACACCTCGGTTTAGTGTTCGGCTTAAATTACCCCCTGGAATCTTAGACGGACTAGTCTGGACACCTCACATATGCTCTTTTTCCCACTCCTTATCAAACCTCTTGCAAAAGTACCGCTTCGACTTGCCCAGGGGTCTTCTAAAAGGGCTTTTGTCTCGTTCTACTGCCCGGGCCTCGTCGCCTGGAAATGTATGCTCATTTCATGCCCACTCTCTGATCACTTGTCTGCGAGTGTATGATCGGGATTTCCGCACTTGTGCCAGTGACCTTCATGCTTCTAGCACATCACATGATTAATCAAGTGTCCATCAAAGCGCTATAATATAACAAGTACTTAGCTTCACATCATCACATACGAAGCGAAGGTGTTTCCCGTGACCGAATTTATCTGTCATGGTGTTTTGCAGTGTGACATCAACATCGATCTAAACTGGGGTAAGCACAATTTATTCCAAATTTACTACACCGGTACCAGCTCCCCGAATTACCAGTAGCCCAATGTTTACGGTGCCAACTATTGACCTGGCCATTGTGTCAGTACGGACCACCACCTTCGTATTTTGCAATTCCCTTGTCTGCAGATGCTTCAGGTTGTGTTCCATCCTATTTTTTCTTTCGTGGTTTCCTAGTATCCTACGCAAAGCGAAGATGACTAATTTCAGGTCAAGCCGACGACTCTGCAGTCACCGTGTTTGCTGCCGGCATAGGACAGGACAAAAAGAAGAAGTATTACTGCTGAATTATTCACCGACGCCCAGAAAAGTATAAAAGCTGTCTGGCCTTGCAGAAGTATGGCATTCGCCTTCGAACTCCTTCAGACACGCACCTCCCATTCAATATGCTTAATCTTCTCATTAACCTTGTGCTCGCTGCTACAACTGCCTTCCCGGGTGCGTGGTTGTTGTCAATGTTTCCATCATCATCATCATTTCTCAGTTTTGTGCAGCCCAAGCCCTCCCCCCCAACTGCACGCGCACTGCAGTGGTCCAGCCTGGTGATACTTGTAATGTCTTTTGTGCCCGGAACGATGTCTCCACGTGAGCTTCATGTTGTAAACACCTCTCGCACTGAAGACTCAAGTGCTTCCCCCGTTCGCGCATCTTAACTCCTCGAAGCTACCAATTTGCGCTTGTCAACCACATCGGCGCGACATGCCTCATATATGCGGGTGATGTAAGCCCCGCCCCACGTCTCCGCATAGCATGACGAGACTAATCCCGGAACACATGCAAGGTCCCCTGCCTAGGTATAGAAGGCCAAGATTGTACCGAAGTTTACGTCGTGCAAGATGGAGACACTTGCAATGCGATCGCATCCAGGTACAACATTCCACTGACAACGCTCTATAACAACAACCGGAACATCAATTCGGGCTGCACCAACATATACCCCGGCGAGGTCTGTATCTTGCTTGTGTATGTTGTGAATAAGTGACGAAGTGCCCTATAGGTTCTGTGTGTCTCCCCCACGGTCTATCCCTACCCGACTGAGTCTTAAATGACATACATCAGTGGAATATGAAAGCTTGTACTTGGCTGAAATGGGGAACTGGTGTTTAGGCGAAAGTTTCGTTGTATTTTTGTACAAAGACAGCAGGGAATGAAGCTATGTATGTATAAGCGGCCATGGATGTGACATTCAACATCAAACTTGCCGGCAGCTGACGGCCTTTCCCTCTATCATGTGGCAGTGGTCATCCGAGTTGTGTGGTTAACTGCAGAAGCTGTGGGCCTCGTATGACTCATTTTATGACAGTCACTGCTTTTTTCAAACAAGTGTATTATTCACTGCGTAGTTGTGACAGATCGACCTAGTCCTACGCAACGCGCCGAGGCGGCAATCCAAGGATTGCTGTACCGAGGGTCGGGGTGGTCATTAGTCGGTTCACTTGCGCCTTCGCAGGCTAACGCGTCAGCGCCTTTACTAGCTGTGTTGCCGTTATGACCTTCAAGTTTGACCAAGTGAACTAGTGATGGGGTTTTAAAGAGATCCTCTTGGCGGACACGAGGTGAGGTCTCTGGCATGAATTGGAAGAAATGTTGTTACCCTCGTAGAGTTGGATGTGAAGACCAAAGAAAATGTAGGTAAACGTGCTCGACTATATCCGGTGGTCTAAATGTTTCAGGAAAGGTAACAGTTCCTTGGCGAGTTGCGCCCTTCGCTGAGGTCGACGAGGATGCTAGGTCCGATCAAAGTGTAGAAGTGTGTGAGTTGTGGGTTGTATTGGCGACTGTTTTGAGTTCGAGACTGGGTTTAGGCGAGCGGGCTGTCTGAACGAGTGAATGAATGGCAGGGTCTTACAAATAGGAGGGATTGTGCAAATTGGGATTTGGAAAAGGACATGATCCCGTTGGCATCCGCGTCTTTGCGTGAGCTGCGCACGCGCAACTAAGATCGATCGACTGTTTCCCAGAGGGGCGACAACATACTTATCCTGAACTCGAAAAATCTGGTTCGGCATTCGTGAGATCACTGTTGTCCCGCAAGGACAGGGAGGTTGTTCTACCAACCCTTGCAGGTTGCGTATGGCCAGCTGGTTCGATCTAACACACACGAACAATCGTGGTTTTGCTTTGTGTTTCTACTTACGTTGAAAACCATGGACTGGCATAGATTTCAGACATGGTCATGTGATTTGGCTCTCGGGGACAGCGTGCTGTAGATTAACACTGTACAACAGTGCATTGGTCTGCAAGCAGCAATAAAAGATGAGGAGAGAGAAGAGGATGACACCCTTACCCCAAATGTCAATCGGTTCTGCATCATATGGCTCCCCGAGTGCACCTGTGATCGTACCAGCAAAATCCCTCGCGAAACAAGGTACATGGAGACGCACCTCGGGTGCGAGGTAGGGTAAGCTTTCACAGCGCCCGTTAAAAAGCCGCATCTCTCCTTTCCATCTGTAGACAGCAGAGAGCCCAAAGTCGAATATCTTGAACATGCCGACGGCGTTAAGGAGCACGTTTCGGTTTAAGTCCTTGTGGCACACGCCTCGTCTGTGGGTGAAGCTCTACACGACGTTGAGTAGATGGTGCAGTGCTAGTAATACTTCGGATAATGGCGTACCATTCCGTCGACTAGCAGCTTGAAATGCAAGTGCGACAATTCCCCGCCCAGTCCGACGTCCGCGGCTATGCAAGACAATAAACACCATCCCACCCACTTGCTCGAATCACACACACCAATCTTGTCAAATAAATCCCCCCCCCCGGCCGCAAACTCGAGCAACGTACAAATCCTCGGTACATACCGACCTTTGTATTTCGGTTCAATCACGATCACGCCAATAAACTCGAGGACATATCTGTGTTTAAACCATACATGGGTTTTCATTTTTCAGTCTATTTTTTTGCTGTGGTCATTGGTTATGTCGTCGATGATATGGACGACTTTGCGTGCTGTGACGCAACAGCTTTTGACGTCAACGGCTCGGAAGATGCTGGATGGGTGTGGTTGAAGATGCTATGGTGTCACGTTAGAAAGGTTCCCTCGACTCCTCGAGAAGGCATCCCCACCGATTTCTTGGACGAGCTCCTAGCCTAGAATTCGTTAATATGCGTGTGGTTCATGAGATTGAACAGGCCTACCCAAAACTTCGGGAAAGAAAGGCTCAAGGGTTTTGAAAAACGACGCAAATGGCCTACCACACATTGATAATTGAAGTGATCAAAACCGTGTCCGGTGACAGACATGGTGTGACATTAGCACGTGAGATCTGTCACACGAGCTTGGCAGATGTTGAACGTCGCCGGAAGACTCGGAAGACCTGTTATTGTATGTGGAGTCTCGGTCAATGTCGATGAATTATTACTACCATCGTGCGTTTTTTTTTTCTTTTCATGCCGCTTACGGGACTCCAATGATTGACCGACCTGCAACAAATTGACTCACGTGCAATCGCCACATGTGATGAGTTTCATATCGTTCACTGCCGCCATTCGACTCATTTGGATGTTGGGACTGCCATGCCCAATGCGACACACACAGTTCCCCCAGCTGCCAGTGTAAGGGCCGTTGCGGCATCATGTCTGTTATGAGGAATGATTAGGCAACGAAATGCTGACGTTCCATGTTGACTGCCAATGTTGCACTCGACGAGCACCTGTCAGGTGAACCTGGCGATAGCAGAATGTACACCGTAAACGGCTGTCTGGTGCCATGTGCCATGTGCCCCTGGATAAATAGGCTATGTCACTGATTTTGGAGAGCGGGATCATTTCCGCAGCTTTCAGTCAAGTCCCAAGTGGAGAGACCTGACCCGGTTTGCAGTACCTCGATTCTCCCCTCAACAGAAATTGGTGCGGACGCTCTGAAGGTGTTAGAAACTCATGATGGTTATGGGTGAGTAAAATCGGTCATAGATGCTTGTTGTCATATCGTTTGCTCAGTCCATGATAGATGTTATTAGCGAAAAGCCGGCTGGCGCCGCTGAAGTTCTTGGGGACAGAGGCGCTGCGGATCTCAGTTCCAAAGAACATGCCAAGCTTCTACGGAAAATGGACTGGCATATCCTACCCCTCGTTTCATTGCTATATCTTCTGTCTTTCTTGTGAGTTGCGCCAAGAATGTTACCAGCTAACAACTATTCTCGGTTGACGAGTATCTCGCCTTCAGAGATCGCTCTAATGTCGGTGCGTATCGTTCATATATTAACGTGTTCGTGGCTGATATCTGCCTTCAGCCAATGCTAGAGTTGCGGGCATGGCAACTGATTTGAATTTAGTCGGACTAAGGTACAACATAGCTGCCGCAGTGTTCTTTGTACGGATGTGTCGATTCACAACAGGCATGACTAACCCATGTCAAGATTCCGTACTGTCTTGCTCAAGCTCCATCGTAAGTCGAGGTTACACATACCTGATACGCAAATCAAATCTTATTCACAGGAACATCCTCCTTCAGCTCTTTCGGCCATCTATATGGAGTATGGTTCTCATCTTCTGAGCATGAATCTGCGTGCTGATCAAAACACCTAAATGATATAGTACCTACGATCATGATTGCTTGGGGCCTCATTATGACCTTGATGTGTCTCGTGAATACCTATCCAGGACTTATCGTGTAAGGGCTTGAAGGCTCATAAACATGATCACTGATACTGATTTGGTTGTGTACAGCGCAAGAATTTTCCTCGGCTTAGCAGAATCTGGACTGTTCCCTGGCGTGACATACTATATCTCGCTGTGGTATCCCCGTGCCGAGCGGGCAAAGCGTTACGCGATATTTTTCTCTGCTGCAACAGTGGCAGGTGCATTTGGTGGTCTTTTGGCGTGAGGCTGTTTACTATGAGTTCGGTACAAATATCACTGATGTGCCAACAGCTATGGGATTGAAAAAATGGAAGGGTAAGCAGCAGTCCTTCCAAATTCTTCTATATCGTCTCCCGACCTTACTTAACAGAATTGGTGGTCTTCGTGGCTGGCAGTGGATTGTAAGTTATTCATGGGAAATTCCTCGATACGACGGACTCACTGGGGCTCGCTAGTTCTGTCTAGAAGGCATTGGTAAGCGTCCGGTCGGCGATGAATATGCGATGGTCTCATCATTATTTCTGCAGCCACGGTGCTAATAGCGCTTGCAAGCTTCTTCAGTTTGTATGACGTTCGTGCAGTCATCCTGTCTGTCTTTCATCGCTACTCACTTCTGTTCAGTATCCGCAAACAGCGTCATTTTTGACGGAAAGAGAGAGGGTTTATCTCATCGAACTGCTGAAAACCGACTCACAGAATCTGGCTACATATTACAACGTCCAGTTCATTCTTCAAGCCCTCAAGGACTATAAAACTTATGTTCAATTTGGTATATATATTGGGTGTGTGGAAAACGGGTCATTCTTCACCTGATGTTGATGCGCGCTAGCACACTCGTCCCCGGCTATGCAATTTCCCTTTTCACGCCCACTATCATCAATGATCTAGGTTTCTCTGCTGCAAATGCTCAGCTCCTCTCCGTCCCTCCCTTCGTTTGTGGATGTATATTCACCATTCTTTTCGGGTTCTATTCTGACCGATTCCAACTTCGTGGACCATTCGTGATTTCTGGGGCACTCGTTGCCTTGGTGGGATATATTGTCCTATACACCCAGACAAGTCCCGGTGTGTCATACGTCGGGGCGATACTCGCGGCAACGGGGACTTTTCCTCCCACACCAGTCATCCTTGCATGGGCCAGCTCGAATGCAGGAGGGGACATTAAGCGTGGTGTTGCTCTTGCATTGGTTATTGGGCTTGGAAATTTAGGCGGGCGAGTGACATTTTGTATCGAGATGAACAGGTTGATCACACGAAGACTAACAGAATATGCTCCGCTTTTATTTACCTTGACCCGCCAAGGTACCATATTGGTCACGGCACTGTGATGGGTTGGCTTGGCCTTGCGTATGTCCGGGTCCCTCCGTCCCAGCTTACCCTGTTCGCTAAAGCACAGTAGGATAGTGTGCTCTTTGTTCGCCATGTGGGATTACAACAGGAGGAACAAGCAAAAGGAACGGATGTGTCGTGAACATGGGATTACTGATAAACACCAAGATGAGTTTAGGGAACTCGGGGATGACAGTCCCCTTTTCAGATACACGATCTAGTTTACCATTGTGATGGTTGGGCCGGGCCAGGTGTCGGAACGGACCCGACTTGGCGGTGGCAAGAGTTCTGAACATTGATATTAGATACGGAGGTCTGATCCTGGTGTGTACCTAGTATTAGCATCGAGACGGTGGAGCAGGGGCTCCCCGGGTGCTGGCCTCGCCGAGGCCGGGTTCCCACGGGTCGTAGCGTAGGCTATATAGCGGTCGTCGGTCCTGTACGTCCTTCCTGCCTTCTCAGATTAAGTTCGACCTCGGCTCGGATAAGCCCCACCTTACTCATTTCTGGAGATCCGTCGAATCAGATTATCTTCAAAGACTATCGACATTGTTAAATGTCCCGTACGCGTGAAGTCCCCGCCCCCCTCCCCGCCTGGGAACTTACAAATTAAAAATAATAGGCGGGTAGTGGGATGTAGTCCCAGGGCAGAGTGTCAACATGATGACCGTGTTACCACAAGTAAAGTCCACTTCGTTAATGGGCTCAAAACGACCTGCAGTGACACCATCAACAACGTCATGATACATGTCACTGACCCATAAAATGGAGACGCTCACGAAGACCGTTAGGATAGGCATACACGTTGGGGCAGGTGGTGTAGTAAAAAGTGCTCTGTGGGCCAGGATCCTCATTGTTCGGACAGCCTCCACCACCATTCGGAAGGGCACCACCTCTACAAGCTTCAGCGGACGCGCAACAAGGTGAATAGCAGCTTCCGCCCGGACCCGGAATTGGCTGTCATATAACATGGTACCAACATCAACATCAACATCAATCCCAAACCCGATGATCCATACGTACGCAATTACCGGAAGGGATGGTGCATGCAAACGCGTGGCAACGAGTATCAGCAGAGGAAATCTCCATTCCGACGTTGTAACCATAAACGAGGGAGATGTCATAGGTGACACCTCCCGGAATGGAGTGCTGCAGGGATCGTGGGTTCAGTGACACGGACTGCCAGGCGTCGGGTGGCTTACAAAGTTGAAATCAGCGCTACTGAACGGGGTGATGCCATTCCATGTTGGACCACCAGTGGTACAAACCGAGCCGTCACTGTTGCAGCCCGTACCTTGTGTTACACACGTGTGTCAGACGATCGCAGCCACGGGGATGCTATTCGGGTGAGTCCCTTACCAGCGTTGATCGTGCCATCCCAATCGAGGCTGATGTCCATGTTGACGGACGCGCCTGCAGCGACGTCGACGTTGCTTCTGATCCTTCCGAACCTCGACTGAGTTCTCAGAAAGACAGATTCATTGCATTTGTTGACGACAGTCAAGTTGGATTGGGCGTGTGTGGTGGCGGCCGTAGCGACTAGCACAAGGAGTGATACTGTAACTTGAAACATGATGATAAAAATATCAGGAGAATGCGATATGGGGGGCCAACTGCGCACTGCTTTTTATACGACGTACGTCCATCGCCTGCATGGATAACTGGTACGTTTGCTGACGTCGTTGGTTGGATGGGCATGGAAGACTATCACCACCAGGCAGTGATGGTAGGTGCCAGAGTAGACCAAATGTGCGTGGCATGTTGATGGGTGCATACGCTGGGTCGGAACGTGACCCGAGTCCTTCCTGCTGCGTAAAGTTTAATTGGATTTTCATGATGGAACAACACGTACAAAGTACCGTGTCCCTGAAGCCATGTATGTGCCAGCCGGACGCGACGCGCGTAACGTTGGAGGATGTCCTACTTGCTTGTTCGAGCTTCTAATCCCATACATCGTTCAATTATGTCCAACACTGGCTCCTTGAACGTGCGACATGTTCTGGCCAGAGCGGTAAGATCCAACATAGTAGCTTGGAGTCCTCGACGATATTTCAAGTTGCCAAGACTGGGGGGATACTAACAGTGGCCAAAGGTGTTCAAAACGAGCTCTTCAACTCCAAGTGCATGATGCATTTTCTAACAGACGTAAGTGAAACTTTGAATAAGTTGTAGCTTACAGGTAGTAGTTACAGTTATTCTGGTTTAATCGTGTTTATACCGTTCGTTGGCCCGTCCAGCCTCGCCAGCAGCCACCTCCCCTTTTCATTCTCCGCCTGGCGATACTCAACTCCTGCGTTACCAATTGTCTCCGTCCCTCATCCACCTTGAGCAGGTCGTACACGTGTTATCCTGGAGTCTTGTTGTTGATAAGCATGCAACTAGTTCGAGACAACGTTGAGTATTATGATAACAACCATCAATGTGCTGTAAATTTCCATGCTTAATGACTGAAACTGTTTACCTCGCCACCATCTGCTTGGCATGACCAATCTGCCATGTAATCTCGCTGGGGCCTCGACAGACAAGCTCGATGCTCTTTGGCAAGAGGACGATCCGTTCTCGGAAACATCTTGGACAATAGTGATCATTATGGGTTTCCGCTATCATATTGCTTGTGGAATTTGAACATTTTGACTCGGAGCAACTTGACGGTCAGGCCAGTGCTACATGTGCATCACGTGCGATAGATTCCGTATTGATCACCGCCCTCTCATAGTGCCTGGCACTGCTTGACCTTCATTCGAGCGAGCGGTCACCGTATCGGCGGAAAATGGATACATAAACAACTGGCAAGTTTGAGTGCCAATGCTCCAGAATAGGATATGGGGGAAGCACTGGTAGCCTTCATATTAAAGTTCTAGAAAGAACGGCGGGCTATATCTCTGTTTCCCTTCAACGAAGATTGGCACTGACGTCTACAAATTCACAATCATGACGGTTACAGGTAAGCGGAAACCATCGTTTAAGTCGTTTTCTGAGTCAGGCGTGATAGATGCCGACGAAAAGTCAATTGGCGCTGAAGTCCTCAAGCCTGGTGACGCCGTGAATCTCAGCGACAAAGAACATGCCAAGCTCCTGCGAAAATTGGACTGGCATATCATACCCCTCGTCTCACTGCTACACCTTCTATCTTTCTTGTGAGTCGCACTAAGATTGTTACCAGTTGACGAATATCTCGCCTTCAGAGATCGCACCAATATCGGCGAGTTATATATGTCGGCATGTGTTCACTGCTCATGCCAGCCTTTAGCCAATGCCAAAGTTGCGGGCATGTCGAAGGATCTGAGTCTTGTCGGGTTAAGATATAACACTGCCGCAGCAGTGTTCTTTGTACGAGTTCATGTTGATTCACGATCAGGCATTCATAACCCTTGTTAAGATCCCATATTGTCTTGCTCAAGCCCCGTCGTGAGTTGTAATGATACATGGGTCTGGCATGTGAACCAAATCACATACGCAGAAATATCATCTTGAAGCTCTTTCGGCCATCTATATGGAGTGTGTTAACTATTTCCCCACTCTGAATCCAGTCTAACTGATACTGATATAGTACCTACGATCATGATGGGTTGGGGTCTCGTTATGACTCTGATGTGTCTCGTGAATACGTACCAAGGACTCATCGTGTAAGGTTCAATAAAGTACCGACTACAATGACTAATGGCCGGCTCGTTGTGATAGCGCCAGAGTTTTCCTTGGATTGGCAGAATCTGGATTGTTCCCTGGCGTGACATATTACATCTCCCTGTGGTATCCCCGTGCTGAGCGGGCGAAGCGTTATGCGGTATTCTTCTCTTCTGCAACAGTGGCAGGTGCATTCGGTGGTATTCTGGCGTGAGGCCATTTTCATGATCTGTACCAAATAACACTGACATGCCGAAAGTTACGGAATTGAAAATATGGAAGGGTAAGCAGGAACCCGATTGGGTTTTTCATGTCACAACCTCGCTATTGAAGTGTTGGCGGTCTCCATGGCTGGCAGTGGATCGTAAGTCACCCGTGGAAAATTTTGAAGTGTGATGAACCCGTTTACTCCTTAGTTCTGCCTGGAAGGTATCGGTAAGCATTCGGTTTGCAATAGATTAAATATAATCGTCTTATCTTCATTTGCACAGCTACGGTGCTCACAGCCCTTGCAAGCTTCTTCGTCATACATGACGTCCGTACAGCCATATGCTTGTCTTCCATTGTTGCTTACTTCTGTTTAGTATCCGCAAACGGCGTCATTTTTGACTGAGACGGAGAGGTGTTATCTAATCGAATTGCTGAAAACCGACTCACAGAATCTTGCTACATACTACGATTTTCAGTTCATCCTCCAGGCCCTTCAGGATTATAAAACTTACCTTCAGTTTGGTACGTTCATTGGGTATGTACCAATCTTCAGCCGGTCTGTCCATCTAATGTTTACGTGGGCCAGCATGGCTGTGCCTGGTTATGCCATCGCACTTTTCGCCCCCACCATCATCCATGATCTTGGTTTCTCTGCTGCTAATGCTCAACTGCTCACTGTCCCAATTTTTGCTTCTGGATGTGTATCTACCGTTCTCCTGGGGATTTGTTCTGACAGGTTCCAACTTCGTGGCCCATTTGTGATCCCCTCGGCATTCGTTGCCTTGGTTGGATACATTATTCTATACACCCAAACAAGTCCTGGTGTATCGTATGCTGGAGCTGTCCTTGCGGCGGTGGGAACCTTTCCTCCTATCCCTGTCATCCTTGCATGGGCTAGCTCAAATGCTGGAGGGGACATCAAGCGCGGCGTTGCCCTCGCGTTGGTCATCGGGCTTGCAAACCTAGGCGGGTGAGTGACTTCTGTATCGTAATGGGCTCGCTGAACGAATGACGGCAACAGAATATGTTCGGCGTTTATTTATCTTGATCCACCGAGGTACCATGTGGGCCATGGCACAATCATGGGTTGGCTTAGCCTTGCGTAGGTCTCAACCCCTGATGCCAAGTCATGTTTATTCACAGCACACTAGGATACTACTCTGTTCATTCGCGATGTGGGATTACAACAGAAGGAACAAACAAAAGGAACAGATGTGTCGTGAGCGTAGAATCACTGAAAAACACCAGGGCGAGTTCACGGAACTTGGAGATGACAGTCCCCTCTTCAGATACGCGATCTAGTTTACAGTGCTTATCGTCGGCATTCCGCAATCCTTGTTATCCTGGAGTCCTGGTCAGTTGGCACATACATTGCATTGAAATCTGGTCTGGGAATGTGATTATACGGCGAATCAGTGTTTGGAGAACGTGTGCTACGTTGCTAGTGGTGTTTGATGACATGTCTTGTTCGCCATTCTAGAACTTTGTGACGGCGGTGTGACATGTGACGACAAGACGTCACACTTCGATCAAGTTTCAAAACATCATGATCCCGGGCAAACACGTACAACGACCATAACTGCTGATTCAACTTCCGACCCTACCATTGCCGTTGCACGTGGAACGGCTGCCGTGATCTATCTGTGCGCACAGCAAACCAAGGGCTCCGTTATCATGTACTACATTTTGTAGGATTGGCCACGCAATCCTCCCCGAATTTCCGATCGAAGCAGACGGGAAATCAACTCAAGCGAGGTACGTGGGGCCCCCACTGGCAAAATAAGCTATCGGTGGAATGTAACTGGTGTAACCACCCGCACAGCTTTCAAGGGAATTTAGCCTAATGACCTTCTTTGATTTCCGAAAAGGCACTTCGGGAAAAATCTCCCTCTAACTTGTGAAGTCAAGATTGGTGCTGACAACTACCACGATCCGAGGCTGTTTCAGTCTACTTTGGCAAATTGAGGGTACCACAGATGACTTGACACTCTCCATTTACCAAAAGCGATTGGATATGCGGGTGTTCGCCGACGTTGTGAACGTTGATGGATACACTACTACGTGTCTGGGCGTGGATGAGTCCTTTATCTTTTCCATGAGATAAACCAAGTTCAACTATTTTCAACTAACGAATTTCTCGCCTTCAGGGAGTACTCTAATGTACATACATCAAAGGCATGCGGTGGAAGAAGCTTCGGACTGTTTATGATAGCTAGTTTCCAGGGGACAGGCGTCGGCACCAATGTGGCACGTATCATGTTCATAGCAGGTCTCATGGTATGCTTCTCAAACTCCGTCTCGCTCTGAAACCCAACAGAAACACAATGTGTATTGTGTCCAGGGAATGGAAACTCGATGGGTGCACAAATATAGACGTTGGTCAAATACCAAGGGCCCGGTTATCAACGATAGTCGGGGAAAAAGTGGACATCACTGGTACTACATATAAACATTTTTTCCGCAGGGTATGTTTCAGCTACCGTTGACCACTCTCCGGCAACATAAAAATTGGCACTGGTATACTGCAAGATTGTTGCGATGATTCCAAGTGCTCATTGTTATTTACTACCAGGTCCTCGGCTGAATTCACTCGCTGGTATGACAGATATTGATAACCATGAGAAGGTCATTGGAGTTGTTGACGACCTCGGTGCCAAAGAGCACGCCAAACTATTGAAGAAATTAGACTGGCATATTTTGCCTCTCGTCTCCTTACTTTATGTTTTCTCTTTTTTGTGAGTCACAGGAAGCTGGTCAGCAACTTTTGGCTGATCTATGTCTTGCTTTCAGAGATCGTTCAAATATCGGTGAGTACTCTCTTCGCCTTGATGTGTGTGCACAGCTTATGTGAGCTTGTAGGTAATGCCAAAGTTGCGGGTATGTCGAAGGATCTTCACCTTGTTGGACTAAGATACAATATTGCTGCTGCGGTGTTCTTCGTGCGTATCCATATTAATATATGATTAGTTCATAACTGACACACCGAAGGTTCCGTACTGTCTCGCTGAGGTGCCAACGTATGTCGAACCAATGCACGTCTGATATCTGAATCAAGTAACATTTACAGAAACATCATCTTGAAGCTCTTTCGGCCATCTATATGGAGTACGGTGATCATTTTTTAACAGCTCTTCCGGTATTAATCCAGATTACCTGACTGACCAGTTCCGGCAATCATGTTCATTTGGGGTCTAATCATGACATTGATGGGTCTCGTGAAGACATACCAAGGGCTCGTTATGTGAGGATTTAACGGATCGCAGAGTACAGTCTCTAACTCGGACGTTGGTTTCGACCATGTACAGAGCCCGAACCTTCCTTGGCCTGGCAGAAGCTGGGTTCCCTGGTATAACATACTACATCTCACTGTGGTATCCTCGTGCTGAGCGGGCAAAGCGTATGGGAATACTTTTTGCTGCTGGAACTCTGGCAGGCGCTCTTAGCGGTATTCTAGCGTAAGAGCACTCTTTAGACTCGCTACCAGATATTGCTGATTTTGCGCCTAAAGATATGGCATCGAAAAAATGGAAGGGTAGGTAGTGGTATTTGAAAATTCTTTCATTTACAGACCATGCTATTTCCTGGCAGGATCGGTGGCCTGCACGGTTGGCAATGGATTGTAGGTCGTCTCTGAGAATTCTGCAACATCGCGTGCTCATCTAAGCTAACTAGTTCTGCCTAGAAGGTATTGGTAAGTTTCTTCTGGTGATCACCTCAGATTAAGTATAGTGTAATGATTCGATCTCCAGCTACGGTGCTTGTAGCGCTCGCAAGCCCCTTTATCATGTATGACGTTCGTGCAACCACATTGATATGACTGTCTCCTATCACTACTCACTTCCACTTAGTACCCAGAAACAGCATCGTTTCTGACAGATAGAGAAAGATACTATCTCGTCGAATTGCTGAAATCTGACTCACAAAACCTTGCTACACATTACAACTTTCAGTTTATCCTCCAAGCCTTCTGGGATTATAAATCTTACATTCAATTCGGTATACTAATTGGGTGTGTGCAGAACAAAACTTGCGCCCCCGAAAGGATCTTTTCTAATGTTCACCTGCGACAGCGTACTTGTACCTCTTTATGCAATTTCACTGTTTATGCCAACCATCATCAAGGAACTTGGTTTCTCAGCAGCTACTGCTCAACTTCTTTCCGCTCCTCCTTTCCTTTTTGGTTGCGCAACCACAATTCTTGTTGGCATCTATTCTGACAAGCACCAACTCCGCGGACCATACATGATTGCTGGAGCATCTGTTGCCTTGGTGGGATATAGCATCCTTTACACCCAAACAAGTCCTGGCGCTTCGTACGTTGGCGCTGTAATTGCCGCTATTGGAACTATTCCGCCTGTCCCTCTCACCGTCGCATGGGTCAGCTCAAACGCCGGAGGTGACATCAAGCGTGGTGTTGTCATTGCGATGGTCATCGGGCTAGCAGCACTTGGCGGGTGAGCGACTCATTTTTTCATCCCGCCATGATGAGCCAGCGAAATATTCAATTACAGTATATGCTCGGCCTTTGTCTACTTTGATCCGCCGAGGTTCCATGTTGGCCATGGAACGATGATGGGTTGGCTCAGTCTTTCGTACGTTCATTTGTCCTGACGATCCCAATCGTGTGGATGACACTGCATAATAGGATCTTGCTGTCTTCATTCGCGATGTGGGATTACAACAGAATGAATAAGCAAAAGGAAAAAATGTGCCGTGAAAATGGCATTACTGATGAGTGCAAAGACGAATTCAGGGAACTTGGGGACGACAGTCCTCTGTTCAGATATACTCTCTAGCACGGATTTACTATAAACATTTGCTGGCCTTGTGGTTGAGCACAGCGTCTTAGTCTGAGCACGACTTCTACAATCTGACCTCGCTGCTGGTTGTAGAACTTAAGGTCCCTCCTCGCCTCAACTTGAGTCATTGTTTTCTGTCTGCGAATTCAGTATTCATTTGGCTGGGGGCCAATCTAAGCTTGAAGCTGTAAAGCATTCCAACTTAGATCTTCGAAATGCATCATAGTTGAGCCGCCCGGTCGCCGCCGACTCACTAGCCCGCCGATTGAAACTCCGATTTGTCGGTCTTTTTATTCGTTCATATTTTGCCGGTGCTGGCATAGGTATAGTCCAAAAACAAAAACACATGATGTTGATTGTGTTATGTTTTGGTGGGCGCCGGGTCATGGTGCGTTCCGGTTCAACCAGATGAATTGTATGATGACGGTGGCGTCGAACATTATTTCTAGTGCCCCGTGAGTCGGATCCTGCAGGCTACTAGTTCCCGTACTAGTGGGCAGACCTTTACTAAGGTAGGCCGACCGTTGTTCTATCCAGAATCAGAATGCTTGACCTCAGACGAGCAGATGACGCCTCCAGATTGTTCTAGCGTGGAACATTGAAGTTCCGTTGAATTCTGAATGGTGAAATCGGATGGTGTGTGCCGAGACGTTGCCGAGACGTTGCCGAACAGGGGCCAGCGTTTCCTCGGTTGCTTTGAGCGCTCCCCAGTGAGTCATTTCGGATATCCAACCCTAGTCGGCTTGAGCTGCTCACCCGAACGTTCTGGAGATACATATTTGCTCTTGACTCAAGCTCTCCCCTTCGACTCGTATGACTCAGACTTTCGCAACGAAAATGTAATGATCACTTCAACAATCCAGCTCGCGATGCTCGTCCTACTCGCAGCTGCCACGTGTATAATCCTGACTGCCCAGGATCGCATTGAAAGGAAGGGTTGCCCCCTGCCCCCTGGTCCTACTCCTTTGCTATTCCGATGGTGTCGGAACACATACCTCTCATGGAGGAGTTCGTGAATTCGTACCGCGTAAGGTATGGAAAACCCTTTAAAGAAGCTTCCGCAACGACTTCCTTGGTGTTCTTGAAGAACGCAACCAGCAATTAATTAAACTGATCTTTAATATTGTTTGACAGGTTGCCCGAATTCTATGACAAGTCGTGGTTGCGGTATATTGACGCAATCTTGCGCGAAACATTGAGATGGCCGCCTGGTGCGATTGTTAGTTCAAAGTCCCGATTATCCATACTGATAGACTGAATGCGTTCTACCTGCCACGGGCAACAGTAACATCTACAACGATTTCTGCATTCTCAAAGGTATCCTAAGCAGCTCCAATACCTGCTTCGTAATAACATCTATTCATCCACCAGGCACAACCGTCTTTGCAGATACTTGGTACAGAGTCCAAATCATTCTTACTACTGTGAATAAGTGCTGAAACTTGATACCCCAATCCAGGGACATGTCTTCCAGAGCGGTTTTTGGACGTGGATAGGGCGCTGATGGGAAACATGCCTGATTTTACTTTGATTTTTAGACAAGGAAATGTCTGGTGAACAACTGCGTACTCAATTCGACCCCTCTTGGTGGGGAAAACTTACCGTCATCAGGTCGACACGACATGTCGCGGTGGCAACTGCGCTCGCGACACTCGATTTCAACCTTTCAAGGGATCTCGATCGTTGCGCCGATCGTGGTCGTAGCCACCCATCGATTTTCTCTTGCCACATTTCACCTCGAGGACACTTTAGCGAATTATTTCTCGAGTAGGCAGATGCTCATTAAAGAACGTGGGTTCTGGAGGTTAGTCACTCAGATAACTGGTGAGTCACGCAGAGAAAGGGGATGACAAGTCCCACTATTCAGATATACTAGCTGGTTCACCGCTAATACAACGCTTGTGGTTGGTCAACGCGGTACTGCATTCGGTGACTGGCAATTACATTTGCTACAGACTGTTGTTACCCCCCAGTTGCTGTCTTGTGTTTATAGGTATTTTGGTCAGTTCATTCACTACATGCAATACATCTACTGGCCCGTTGATCTAGAGGGCTGACTCCCGGAAGACTTTGTGTCCGGTACTCCGAATGGCCGGCGTTTGATCTGCACATGATTTTGCTCCGCTTCAAGTTCCTTCGTTGTTGTGTAAATTGGTTGTCTGCCTAGGTCTATTCTGGGTATTCCTTTGTCGTTCCACATTTTACTTTTCGCTGCCCAACTTGTTGGAAATGCTAACTTACGTGGACTGACCAGATTTTCTAGAAACCGTACTTAGTCAACATTAACACTTGAAACAGTGCCGCCGATCAAGCTGGCAATAAATTCGCAGACACGTGGGTACTAAACCATCTTTGCCATGACATTTCCCACCGACACTGACTGGCATCCATTATAGTCTGTGAGTGCTCCAGCTGCTTTAGGTTAGTCACTAATTCAAGTTCTTGACCAACTGCAGACGTGACCATGATGGGTTCCTGGAGCTTTAGGGACGATGTTTGCTTGCTTAAATCAACACCGACGTAACTGTTGGGTAGGCTATATATGCGCCCCAGTGACATGAGACTCAACACGACAGCCCGGGCTCAGCCAGCACTAGTGACATGGACCGGGTACAGTCACTGACTCGGAGTCAGTTCCCAGGTAAAAGTTTCTGCCTCTAGAGTTCTAGTGACTACTAGTAGCTTGCCTCTCCATTGTGAGGCTTAGACGGACTAGTCCTTGTAGAAGACACTGTGGCTCTCACTAGCCGACACAATTAATGAAACTTTATAGATATAGCCAATTACTCTTATCGTATAACGGCCTAACACCTTTTAGCATTAGTCAGTCGAGACTTTCTCACTGCACTCATGAAACTTGGTGACCAGCCTGCAAAAACACGGTCTCGGCCTCAGACATCTGGGCCGCAGGCCAACCTAAGGAGCGATTTAGAGAGATTTTATTTATCTGCCGCTTGCCTTCTGACTTAAATTCTGTTCGTATCAGGTGAACCGTGAACGTCACCTCGGCGCAAATACGGAAAATGTTTCTATCTAATCAGATGACCATCAGAACGCTACATAGTAAGTGTACTAGTACAAGTTAGCTTAGGATCATGGAAACAGGACGCGGATGCGAGGCGAAAAGTGAGTTTCTGATTTTATTGCGACTTGAGTTGACTTACGCCACTCGTAATAGCATGATGTCACTGCAGACTAAATTAAGCGCATTACCAGGGCCAAAAATAATCCTCCGCTTGCCACGTTGTTGACCATACCATCTTAGACAAGCGTGAGGCTCAATTCTCAGTGTGCATACTGCCGTTCGTCCTGTTCAATGCTTCCGCCTGCAGATATGCATGTTCTATTCGATTTCGTATGCTCTCCTACGTCCCGCGTGGGTACTAACAGGTAGATGACTGTTGGTATTTCACTTCAGATCAAGTCGATCGACTCCGCATCCACCGTGTTTGCTCGGCATAAGAAGGTAAAACAGAAGACGTACTTATTGCCACTAAATTATTCGGCATCGCCAGAAAACGTATAAAAGCTGTCTGGTCTTGCGGGGAGGTCGGTATCGCCTTTGGATCGTTGCATCTTTCAGACATACAGTTCTCTTTCAATATGCTTGGTTTTTTTGCCACCGTTTTACTCGCCGCTACAGCCATCCTCCGGGGTGCGTAGTAGATCTTTTTCTTACGATTGTTTCTCAATCTCGCATAGCCCAAGCCGCCCCCTCCACCAACTGCGCTCGCACTGCGACCGTCGTTGAGAATGATACTTGCAACATTATATCTGCCAAGTACAGTGTCTCCACGTGAGCTTCCTTGTCGCCCGCATCATCCCCATCGAAGACTCGAGTACTCATGCCCATTCTCGGGTCATAACTTCACAGTTACCAGCTTGCAATTGTCAATTATGGAATCATCAACCCGGAATGTACCAACCTCTACGTTAACCAGGTGGGTCCCACATCATCCCCACAGAATACGATACGATTAACCCCTGAATATCTGCAAGGTCATCTGCTTAGGTTTCCGTGGCAAAGATTGTACCACCATCCACGTCGTGCAGCGTGGGGATACCAGCGCTTCGATCGCATACGAGTACAACATTCCGGAGAGAACGCTCCTTACAAACAACCCGAACTTGGGCGAGGATGGTGCTAACATATACGATGGCGAGGTCTGAATTTTTGCTTGTGTCTGCAGCGAGATTACTTAACGTTTTATAGGTTCTATGTGTCTCCAACAGGATTTACGACTACTCGCCTGGGTCAGCTTGAGTGACATGGACCCGGTTGTGGAATGAATAATTCATTGTACATGTCGAAAGTAGAGAAATCATAATTCGTTGTATTATTGAATTGGTCCAAGGACAGCGAGGAAATCAAACTCGGCGACGGTCTTTCTCCCTCAAACATCAATATCATGTTAGAGGCCGCTTGGACTGACAGTCTATATGTCGCGCCAGTAGGGCGCCTCTCCGAAGATCGGGACCGTGTACAGTACGCACAGGGATGGGTAAAGGAGCGGGTGGGCAAAGTTTTGAGCCTACGAGAGCTCTCATCGGGGGGCTTGACCGCTACCTCGACCGCTGCCCTTCCAGGACATGTAGGTGGACTCCCAGCTATAACAGAGGTGAGGAGTGTGTGCCACCACAGTGACGTGGGCGGTATATACCAGAGGCTGGTAGTGTAGGTTTGGGAGAAGGCGAGTGGGTGGAGGAGGCTTCTCGACAACCGGTAAGCCATCGCGGTAGACTCGCGGCTAGTCTGCTGTGAGGCTTTGCGAACTCGGGGGAGATGGTACGACTTTATTACCCTTTACTGGCACGATTCAGTGGGTGTATCTTCGTCGATTGCAATCGTTTTGATTCCAAATCGCTCTCTCTCGATCACCTGGGAAAAAGGTCGGTGCAGCAACCTCGTCATGCGCTATTCCGACTCGGGGTTGCCCAAAAAAAAGATTACCTGTGAGCCGTTTGTACCCGTTTGAGTGGAGATATAGTAATGGATGTGGACTCTGGGAGAAGGAGGATGGGGATGAGTATGCGAAGTGTCTTCCCACTATCAGTGCCAGCAGGGTATTGATGCACAGCGGGATTAAAAAGCTGTCTTTTTTCACGGACGCACGGCAAATGACATTCCTGTGACCATGTCAAGCGGATCACGGTCATCTTTGCGATCTCCCGTCCGTGCAGCTGCTTGTTTTGGCATCCTTTCCAAGCTGTCACCCTAGGTCTGTGGATGCCGTGGGTCGCACCAATAGAATCACTCACAACTTGAGCTCAGGTCCATTCATCGTGCTCGTCGATAGAGCACCTTCCACGTCGTCCCTCATGAACGGTTAAGAGTACAAGAAGCATTGCACCATGAAGGACGGTTTTCCGCTTCAATGTTCTCAACACCTTTCTGTTCGTATTTGCCTTTTGATCTAGCCGACATGATTTTACTGCACGTGTAAACCCCGCATGATCAACTTCAAGGAAAGCGAAGAGAAATCAAATACATATCAGATGAGTTGATCGAGCGCGGTGATCGTTCGGAATCTAGAGCACTGGACACAAATGTAAATCTCGGTTCACCGCTTCGAGTGTCGATATTGACTACCAAGGATAGCCTTCTGATCAACGCTTCCCGTGTTTGGCATGGGTATTTCCGAATCCTGACGAGTTAGGCGGCACGACCTGCTGCGCAAGCCAATCTCGAAGGCTCACAGGCACCCGGTGAGTGTCTGAGCCACTCTAGGTAAATTTGGCTTCTCCTTAGTCGGTTCCTGAGCTAAGTAGCACTGCGGAGGAAATGGATCCCTGGAGCCTTTGGGCCGATGCTGGTGGGCTTGAATTGGCGCTGACATGGTTGGATTTAATGCGACCCGGTGGACACGGACAGCGATGTTGTAAGACACGGTGATGTCTAAACATGGTGTTAGTACAACGGGGGCCTCAGCGAAGAAGGGACAAACTTGTTTGACGAGGGTGAAACCATACCACCCCAGAGTCTGGTCACCAGACCAGATGACGAGGATGACCAAGAGTCAATAATTTGGCCCAATCGGATAATTCGGACGTGCCAAGTGCCAGTGGTCGCTAGTTCACTTCAAGGCGTCTCAGTACCTGCTGAAGAACGTGTGGTCGTAACCATCCATTGATTTTCTCTTGTCGCGTTACACCCCGAGCACACGGCGAGTTATTTCTCGAGTGGGCAGATGTTCATCGAAGAACGTGGTTTCTGGACGTTTGTCACCGAGATAACTGATGGGTGGAAAAGGGATGCATGACAGTCCCCCTGATCAGATGCACTATCCGGTTAACCGCTAATGCAACACTTGTGGTTGGTCAGCGCCGGTCAGCACAACTCGGATACTACATTCAACGACTGGCGATTACATTTTTTGCAGACTATTGTGATCACTCCTCCAGTTTCTATCTTGTATTTGTATTCTGGTCAATGGTCAGTTCATTTGCCACATGCAATATATCTACTGATTCATTGATCTAGAGGGCTGACCCTTTGAAGGGCTTTACAGTGTGTCTAGTACTCCGAACTGGCTCCCGGCGGGCACTTGACCTGCACATGATTTTTCTCCGCTTCAAGTTCCTTCGTCGTTGTGTAAATTGGTTGTCTGTCTAGGTCTATTCTGGGTATTCCTTTGTCATATTACTTTCCGCTCCCCAACTTGTTGGAAATGCTAACTGACGCCAGCGGGGACTTGAGGACTGATCAGATTTTCTAGAAGCCGTACATCAACACTTGAAACAATGCCGCCGATCAAGTTGGCGATAAGTTCGCAGACACGTGGGTACTAAGCCATCTCTGCCATGACATTTCCCACAGACACAGACTAGCATCTACTGTAGTCTGTGAGTGTTCCAGCCACTTTAGGTTAGCCGCTAGTTCTAGTTCTTGACCTTCCACAGACGTGACATGAGCTCCTGGAGCTTCAAGGCTTCAGGGATGACGTCAGCTCGCTGAAATCAACACCGACGCAACTGTTGGATAGGCTACATATGCACCCCAGTGACACGAGACTCAACATGACAGCCTGGAACCAGTACTAGTGACATGGCCCGGGTGCAGTCACTGACTCGGAGTTAGTTCCCAGGTAGAAATTTCCACCTCTCTTCAGTTCTGGTGACTAGCTTGCCTCCCCACAGGCTTAGACGGACTAGTCTTAGTAGTAGAATACACTGTGGCTCTCACTAGCCGAACCATTGACACAATGAATGAAATTTTATAGGTATAGCTAATTACTCCTGTCGCATAACGGTTCCGCTGGTCTAACACCCTTTAGCATTAGTCAGTTGAGGCTGTTCTTTCTGAGACACTGCGCTCATGAAACTTCCTGGTGACTAACCTGCAAAAGCATCATTTCGGCCTCAAATAGCCTGGCCGCAACCCAACCTGAAGAGTATTTTGAATGGTATTTGAATTATGTGCCGCCCGCCTCGTTGCCTAGTACTATTCTAACCAAAATGTGTTTGTATGATCAGGTGAAGTTCACCGCGGCGCAAATACTGAAGATAATCAACTGCCCATCAGAATGCTATGCATAACAAGTACACTAGTGCAAGTTAGCTTAGGATCATGGAAACCGGATGCGGATGCGATGCGAAAAGTGTGTTTCTGATTGTATTGCGACTTCGGTAAACTTGAATTGACTAAGATACGCCACTCATAATGGCATGATGTCGCTGCAGACCAGATTAAACGCATTACCGGAGCCAAAAATAATCCACCTCTTGCCACGTTGTTGGCCATACCGAAACAAGCGTGAAGCTCAATTCTCAGTGTGCATACTGTCATTTGTCTTGTTCAATGCTCCTGTCTGTGGATATACATGTTCTATTCGACTTCGTATGTTCTCTTACACTCCGCAAATATGGGTAGCAGGTAGACAACTGCTGATATTTCACTTCAGATCGAGTCGATTGACTCCGCATCCATCGTGTTTGCTCTCGAGATCTCGGCATAAGAAAGAAAAACAAAAGATGTATTTATTGCCACTGAATTATTCAGCAATGCCAGAAAACGTATAAAAGCTGTCTGGTCTTGCGGGGAGGTCGGCATCGCCTTTGGATCGTTGCATCTCTCAGACATACACTTCTCTTTCAATATGCTTGGTCTTTTTGCTACCGTTTTACTCGCCGCTACAGCCATCCTCCGGGGTGCGTAGTTGACCTTTCCCTTATGATTGTTTCTCAATTCTGTATAGCCCAAGCCGCCCCCTCCACCTACGGTGACTGCAGTCGCTCTGCGACCGTCACTGAGGGTGATACTTGCAACACCATATGTGTCAATTACGGTGTCTCCACGTGAGTTTCCTTGTCGTTCTCATCATCCACATCGAAGACCCGGCGATTACTCACGCCCATCCTCTGGTTATAACTCCACAGTTACCAACTTGCAGTCGTCAATCGTGGAATCATCAACCCGGAATGTACCAATCTCTACGTTGACCAGGTGGGCCCCACATCACCCCCCCCCAGAATACGACACGACTTATCCCTGAATATCTGCAAGGTCGTCTGCTTAGGTTTCTATGGCCAAGATTGTACCACTACCCACGTTGTGCAGCGTTGGGACACTTGCCAGTCGATCGCAAACAAGTACGACATTCCGGAGAGCACGCTCCTTGCCAACAACCCGAACCTGGGCGAGTACTGCGGTGACATATACATTGGCGAGGTCTAAATTTTTGCTTGTATCTTTCATGAGCGAGGTTACTTAATGTCCTATAGGTTGTGTGTGTCTCCGATATAATCTACGACTACAACTACTAGCCTGGGTCAGCTTGAGCGACATGCACCCGGGCTGGTGGAATCGATAATCTGTACATATCGAAAGCAAAAAATTCGCGATTAGGCGGAAATTCAAGTTCATTGTGTTATTAAACTGTTCTGAAGACGGGGATGAAATCAAGTCGTGTATATGTGCAGGAGTTACTAGCAATTGCAGCAATTGGAACGTTTGTGCCAGCCGGCCTTTCTTTCCGAGACAAATATCAACGTTTCAACATCGATATCATGCTATTTCAAATCTGTTCAAATAGCTAGCAAAGCCTTGGCCCGGGCCGGCCTATGGCTCAGAACGTAGATATCCGAGTCCGAGTCGTGCATTCAACTTACCTTGTTTAGTGCCTCCCGTAGACAAATCCGATAGTTTCCTACTATGTTCATTCTAGTACGTAGTCGTTGGTAACGACCAGGAATAGCATTTCATCTTTGGGCGAGTGGCTGTGACAAGGTACCGCTTTCCCTCGTTCCACCAGCATATCGTAGGCTCTAACAAAGCCCCGCCGCTCTCATCGTTCTTTTCTCCCCACCCGCCACTCCCAGAAGGACCGTGACACCGCCGTGTCACGGAGTCTCCCCGGCACGACCTCGCATCTCACGGAACCGTTCGACAGCGACAGCAGCACGCGAGGTCTTTGCCAGCCACCCGCGCAGCTGATACCTGATTCCCCCACTGGATTGCGATCGGAACTTGAAGGCGCGCCCACACTGCATCAGCTCGTGCCCATTTTCTACTGATTTCTAGGTTCGTTCTCAGCCTCCCCCTCTCACTTCAGTCGTGAGGACGAATGGTAATATTCTAGCTCAGGCCTACAGTGTTTAGACCACCAGTTGTAGTCGTGGCTTCACATTTTACACTACTTACAAATCCATGTTCAGAGGCCGGTCATCCGTACAACGCCTGCAGAAGCGTTCATTTTGCACGATGTCGTGGAACTGCCATGATCAATTTTACGATGGTCACTTCGTTTTTCCCAGAGTCGCCAAGATTGCGACGTACGAGCCCAAAGTTCCTCAGGCTGGGCTCCCTCTTTGACTTGCACCTCATGTTTTTCTTTGAGTGTACAACTTTGACGGCAGCACGTCGGGTCGTATGGGCACTCTGCAGGACGACAAACTGGCACGTCACCCACAAAATGTCAGTGGGTCTTAGATCTTATTTCAACCCTTTTCATATCATTCATCGCCAATGACATGTTCGATGACCGTCATGTGCTGGTGTGTTCCTCTGACACGTTACGGTGAGAAACCACTGGGGTCGTGCACTGTGCGGGATATGGACGCACAGCAGGATCAAAAACCTGTCTCTTTTCACGGACGCACGGCGAATGACATTCCTGTGACCATGTCAAGTGGATCACCCTTTGCGATCCCCCGTCCATGCCGCTGCTTGTTTCGATTGCCTTCTCAAGCTGTCATCCTAGAGGCTGGGTCTGCGAATGCCGCGGGTAGCATCGGCATCACTCACAGCTTGAGCTCGAGTCCATTGCCGGCATTCACCGTGCTCGTCAATAAAGGACGTCTATCGTCCCTCATGAATGACTACGAGAAGAGGAACCAGATACATGACAGATGAGCGCGGTGACCGTTTTGGTATCCAGAACACTGGACAAAAATGTAAATCATGTTTGTCTCGGTTCACCGCTTCGAGTGTCTGATATTGACTACCAAGTATAGCCTCCTGGAAAATCTGATCCACACTTCCCGTGTTTGGCACGGGGGTATTTCCGAATCGTTATCTTGACGAGCTAGGCGGCACGACCTGCTGCGCAACTTGAAGCCAATCTCGAAATCTCACAGGCACCCGGCGAGTGTTTGAGCCCACTCTAGGTCAGTTTGGTGTACCTCTCCTTGGTTCCTGAGCTAAGTAGTACTGCGGAGGACACGGGCCCCAAGAGCGGCTTGGAGCCGATGTTGGCGGGTTTGCATTGGCCCCGACATGGTTGGATCTAATGGGACCGGGTGGGGTAACACGGTGTAGTCACCGAGTCAGGTCCCAGGCAGAAATTGCTCCCTCTTGTTAATCTCTCCCCGGCCAAAGTAGGTGAGCGAAGTCAAAACTTTGAAGGTGTGTTCTAATTATAACCAATTGCTTTCATCGTGGTTGACCTGACACCCGTGGTTCTTTTTCTCACCTCCTGTTCATCGCGCCTGCTCGACCTACCCAGGCGTCTTCTGAACTTGTGTCGAGTCTTCTGAACTTGTGCTCGTCTGACGGTATGTGTGCATCTGAAGCTCACCTGTGACCTCACTGGCATGTTTGACCGTTAGTCCACATGATCAGTTGAATGTCACCATGATAACTCCACTTGGGTGGCAGGGTAACTCACTTGAACGCCACTACATCGTCGCACGCACTGCGGACATCTGGGCTTCTGATGGCCAATTCGCCAATAAGTCGGTCCTCGTCGGTCGCCAAAAATATCGCGCTTGCCACACTGACTGTTGGCCGTACAAGTCCTCGGTCCTTGGGTCGCCACCGTACGTCCTGTTTGACCCTCCCATATCTGCAGATAGACGTGTTCTACTCGACTTGCCATGCCCGCTGAGCAAGACAGTTTTCGATATTCAATTGCAAGTCCATCGATTTCGTCACGGTCATCACTGTATTTGCCGTCGGAAGCAGACCTCTATTTATATGACCGATGAAGCGCCAAAGAAGGGCATAAAATCCGACAGGTGTCGCGAGGAGGGTCGCGTTCGTCTTTGGATCGCTACCTCTTCAGACACACACGCCCTTCTCCGTTCAACATGTTGGCTCTTCTCGCTGCCGTCATGCTCGCTGCAATGACCGTCTTTGGCGTCCTGGGTACGTGGTCGCTGTCCATGTTGCCCCTCGCGCTTGTCTCAGGTGCGAATAGGCCAAGGTCCTCTCCCCGCCAACTGCGACCGCACTGCGACCGTTGCTGAGGGGGACACTTGCAACAGCATATCTGCCAAGTACAATGTCTCCACGTACGTTTCGATATCGTCTACCGCCTTTCCCTCCCATTCTCGCACGGAACCCCCATTCACAGCTACCAGCTTGCCACTGTCAACACCGGCATCATCAATGCAGACTGCACGAACCTCTTTATTGGCGAAGTGAGTGGTTCCCGCACATCGTGACGCCAAGGCTGAACACGGCGTCTCCTCGACAGGTCATCTGTCTGGGTATTCAGGGCCAGGATTGCAACACCACCTACGTGGTGCAGTCTGGAGACACGTGTGTCGGGATTGCATACGCGTACACGATTCCGGAGAGCACGCTCCTCGCCAACAACCCAAACGTGAACTCGGCCTGCACCAACATTTACACAGATGAGGTTTGGATGTTGCTTGTGTCTGGTATGGTGGGTGTGGGGTGACGACGTGCTTGATAGGTTCTGTGTGTGTCCAGCACGATCTATGTCAACGCGACGGCAAGTGGTGCATCTTGAACGACGTGCGCCGTGGAATCGATCAGTACACGACAGGTGAAAACGCTGTGTATGTGGTCTGAAGAGAGATCACGTTATGTATATAAACAAGGCGATGGCGGACCTTGGACGTTGGAGGCTTTGGCGTTTGTACATACGAGTTTTCTTTTGCGTGACGATGTGGATTTGGCATGTGGTCACGTCGAATGCCGAGTGCATGTCTCATCCCCAATGGGAAGGACCAAAAAGTGACTCGAGAATACAAGCGTCACCCAAACGCCGGACAAGCAATGTGTACCAATCACGCACGCACGTTTGAACAACATGGACTGGCCGACTTATTTCCCTGCGGCGGTTCATTCCCGGCGGTAGAACCATGCGGACCTAGAGGTTAGAGGGTCGTGCTTCTGGTTTCCCTCCACCCTACTAGGGTCTAGATCGCCAGCGTAACCATACTATTATTGTGATTTCTCCGTTTAAACGCCACCACACCCGCTGAAGGCTGTGCAGTGCAGTGTTGGATACGTTCGAGGGAAGAACATGGACCCGCGTTCGAACGAGGGGTGGTCAGCACGCGACACCATCTTGACGAGAATGGAACGAGACTCTGGACGGCGTTTGAAATGTCACCGCGCGATCAATGGACGTGTGATTGTATTCCAGAAGAGTACTCAAAAAAGTCAAATTCCAACGTGGATGGGCGGACACCTTTCTGATTTGGAAGAGTCAAGTTCACTTTCAATTTGTGGGTGACCGCTGATTGATCGATTGATGACATGTGCCGTAGCCAAGGATACATTGAAAAATTGGTTCACAGCTTGTTGTAGGAACGTCGGAAGGACGTGGTCTAGAGCCGACGGAAATGGGTCTGGAAATGGAAGCAGCGTTGCGGCAGAGATGGTGATGGACGCTACAAAGTACTGGCAGGTCTTGCAATTGTGCGGATTCCCCAACCACGTTGATTCCTACTTGGATGTCAATGTTGTCCTCGATCACGAGAGTCTAGATCGGAGCGGAAGTTTGGAACAAAGCGTGTGTGTTGGCCATTTCCATATGCTCTTCACGAACACGACCGTCATGCCTGCCACATTTCTGATGCGCCGTTCCACTGACGCCGACCCTCGACGGATCACCGCGGATCACCCACTCACTTCCGCATGTATGTATAGGCAAAAAAGAAGGACCGGTTTATCCCTTGATGGTCATCGAAAAGGTATAAAATCCGTCGCGTTTCGGGCAGGAGAGCAGCATCGTGATGCGTCTTTTCGCTACCCTCGTGCTCGTTGCTACGGCCGTCTTCCAGGGTGCGTACCAGTCGTTTTCCTTGGCTCTGTGTCTCAATCCCGTGTAGCCCAAGCCACTCTCCCTGCCAACTGTGATCGTAGTGCGACCGTCGCCACGAACGACACTTGCAACATCATATCTGCCAAGTACAATGTCTCTACGTGAGCCTCCTTGTTGTCTACACCCGCTCAAGACTCATCCCGTCCCATTTATGCAGCTACCAGCTCGCAGCTGTCAACACCGGCATCATCGATCCCAACTGTGACAACATTTATGTTGGCGAGGTCATCTGCCTGGGTCTCCGAGGCCAAGATTGCAACACCACCCACGTCGTCCAGTCTGGCGAGACGTGCGTCGGGATTGCCGGCGCCTACAGCATCCCGGAGAACACGCTCCTCACGAACAATCCGAATTTGAACCCGATCTGCACAAACCTTTATCCCGACGAGGTGTGACTCTTTTTTTTTTTTGTTAAAAAGCACACTCATTGTTTCTGTAGGTCTTGTGTGTTTCGAGCACCATCTATGTCAACTTGACTGGGTCGTCGTGATGGCTTGTACATACAAATAGGGCATGATTTCGTCTGAATACAACCGTCACGTCTTTGCCCGTCCCGCACTCTCCTGCACAGCCAAGAGATTGGCCACGACCGCACTGCTCTCCTGCATCCGTTTAAACTCGTCGTACAACTGCTGCACCCCACGCGTCGTGTCGGCGAGCAACTGTTGCTCGGTGGGCGGTGTGTCGTGATCCGACGAGTCGGGTGCAGGGAACGGAAAGGCACCCACGCCGGATTGTCTGAGCATCTCGACGAGGGTCAACAGGGCTTGGTCGAGGGCTGTCAGGTCCGCTGGGGAACATGATAGATGTGGCATTCGTTGTAGAGCGGAGACGAACCTCGTGTCTGTACCGGGTTGACCTCGGCCTGGTAGGCGTGTTGTCTGCTCAGATATAATCATGAAAAGTGACGTTTGGATGTCGTTGTACGACGTACATGCCGTTCAGCGCACTCCGAGCGAGGGTGTTCACCCGTGCGACCTGTTCCATGGCCATCTGCACATGTTGCTTGAACAATTCCGGCGCGTTGGGATCCACGAGCGTCCCGCCGGTGTTGTCTTGAGAAAGACTTGCAAAGGAAAAGGCGGCGTCCATGTCGTGGTCGGCAATGTCCACCCTCCCGCCCGTCGCCACGGCCACCCGCACACAGCTCCACGACGTCCTCCAACATCTCCGTGCAGTCCATTTGCCTCGCGTACGTGGATCGCGTCGACGCACGTCCACGTTTGACGACGACGACGCATTCGAACGCGCCCATGCGATCCGCTGGCTCACCGCGCTCATCGCACACCTCCACACCGACACCGACACCACCGACACCGACACCGACGCGCTCACCCAACACGCTGCCGCCCTCCTCGCAGCCTGCGCAGGCGTCGCCGCCGCAGGCACCGTCCACCGCCAATTCACATTCCCATCACCCCGCGTCGGCGAGATCACCGTCGGATTGACAGACATGCCCCTCGACAACCACGACTACGCCAGCGTCGGCGCGCAGACGTGGGGCGGGGCCTGCGTGCTCGCCGAGATGATCGCCGCACATCCGGATCGGTTTGGACTCGGGACGGGCGGTGTCCGCGTCCTCGAGTTGGGCGCCGGGACGGGACTAGTCGGGTTGACGGTGGCCAAAGTGTTGCAGGCGTGGACGCGTCCAGGGACCGTTGTCCTCACGGACGTGTATCCTTGCGTGCTGGACAACCTCCAAGCCAACATCGACGCCAATTTCCCGCCGTCTGACAAGGCGGTCGAGATTCACAGTCGCTGTCTCGACTGGTCGTCTTTTTCGGCGACAAAACCAAAACCAGATCTTTTATCGACCCCTTTTGATGTCATACTTGGCGCAGACATTGTGTACGAGGCGCAACACGCTGTTTGGATACGCGATTGCCTTGCTTCGCTCCTCAACCACGGATCCATATTCCACCTCGTCATACCCCTCCGACCCACACACACATTCGAATCGCGCACCATCGAAGACGTGTTTGGCGCGCAGAATCAGCCAAACCTCGTCATCCTCTCCAAAGAAGCGATCGTCTGCTCGGCGTATGGATATGCAGACGATGATGTAGAGTATGTCTACTACCGAATCGGAAGGTCGCCATGACCATGACCGTGTCCTCACTTGATCGAGAGCCAACTCGCGTGCAATCCACGAATTTGGGCATTTGTTTCTCGAGTGCCCTGACACTGAACCGACATCACCCCGCCCATCAAACAGTGCAAGGAAAAAACATACTCGAGTGCCTTTTTACTATCCTACCAGGTACTTTTTGTATGAAATCACAGACGCACACCATCCAGTTCCGTCATCGCAAACGGACTCTGCAGAGACCGTGGCTTCTCTGGACACTCTAAAAAGGGTCTATTGAAGCCACGTGCCCGACCACATGTGTAAATGGATGCCATCGATGCCACTTTACACCAAACTGTCGGGATTTGTATTCTGTCCGACGCCATGGCAAAACATATATTTGGAACAAATCGAGCGGGTGCTATGAGTCATGAGGGATTCTACTCTCTTTTCCGTGCTTAATGTCCTGCAGAGCGGACCCTAGGTCAGGCAGATACGACTCTACTATGCTTGGTCAGTATGTTGTATGGGCGTTTCTTCGCACAGCTATGGTGGAGATGCGGCTTCACCCTACCAGGTTGCCGAGTTGGTGCCGGGACACGAGACAGCGGTGAGGCAGCCTTACTATATAACGACAGCTAGGCTGATGTGTTTCGATTTCTAGCACACCTCTCGCCCCTTCTACTACCATCTGCCCTCCGACTTCGCGGATTCGACATCATCGATTCGGCATCCATCATCGGTGCTTTCTCTAGATAAGCGATGCCCAGATGCCCACAAGATATTTATGCAAAGCATTTGATCACGGCGTCACGACATGGTTATCCCCTATGGGCTCCTGCCCCAAGTCGCGAGTTCCTATTTCATCGACGGAACGGCCTCGAAATCGGGGTCGTCGGGGTCGTCATTCCAGAGGACGGGTGTTTCGACGTCTTTTTCAATATATGCCTGTCGCAGGATCACCCATTTCACCGAGCTAATGGCGTCCCCGACAATTTTGAGCCCATAGACCTAAATGATACAGCCGATATCAGAACAGACCCCATTGCAGAGAACCCTGGTAGAATCATTGCGGCCTCTTCTGTGAAAACGGTTAGGGCTGTTGGCAAATCTGGGGGCACCTCGTCGAGGCAGTGCGTAGTCCAGTTTCTTGGGCGACAAGATCGTCTTATGCAATTCTCAGGCCGCAATCATCTGGACTCGAATGCGAGTTTAACCTGTCCTCAAGTGAAGGGGCCCTCCTCATCCTACCAGATGGCGCCGAGCGCCGTGATCTTCGGAATTATCACCGCTTCTTGGATGCAGCCACACAGCATGGCACAGATTGGTACCGCTTTGTCGAGGAAAAGTTTGGGCAAATCATCAGCAACGACTCTCTGTACCTGGCAACTGGAGTATGCAAGACACATTCCTGGTCCGTGGCTGCGTCCGAGAAGACTTCAGGAAGTGGAGAATACCCTGCACAATGCAAACTTTCCCGTGTGGGGGATGGTATCGCAGCCGCGTACACGTGGGACACGGGACGTGCACTCGATTGGCGTGTTGGGCCCATGGATAATTATGGGGAGCCGAATCAAACCGTATTCATCCGTGGGTTCAAGATCGCACTCCGGACTGGGATGTTTGGGGCGAAATGGGTCAACGTCAAGGCGGATTCTCCTTGCGCGCGATCAAATCCCGTCAGGTCTTTTGGCGCAGCTCCGGGGACGTCTCGGCTAGCGTATATATTTGGTGGCTTGTCTCGCAGGACTGCTGCCGGGTCTTCTGGTAGCAGTGCACGGGATGAAATAGCAGCTGATCCAGCTTTCGACGCAGCCCGTAATGAAATCGAAAACAAGGGAGCGCTTGCAGTCGGAGAGCAAGTTGTGGTCCAAAATATGCCGGAGGCTTCTCAGGTTGGTGTTGCATTAGCCGCTTGATGTGTTCATTGATTGCTACACTACTATTAGGCATTTCATCCATCTGACATCATCAATCAATACCTGTTGCAAAAGGTTTGTCAAGTAATCGTCAATGGAAGATGTTGCTGAATTCCTCCGTTCAGGATCCTGCTGCAAATATTGCAATTACTCATGATGATGATTGGATCGCTCTTCTTGAAAAGGTTGGTTGTGAGTCTCAATCAATCTCACATCTTAATGTTTGTATCTCCAGGGTCTGGCCCAACCAGAGAATTTTGTATCAGAAGGTCTTCTTAAGGCATTGGTGACTCAAGATCATTGTATAACATCTGAAGCAGGTCAGTGTTATTATTTCGTAGCGACACACACTCATATTGTTCGGGTGCGGTGTATTTGCGAAGCAGGTCAGCGAATGGTCCTTGGAGCTGAATTTTCTGGAAAATTGACTGGCTTTGCTCTGCTGGAGCAGTGATTCAGATGCAGCCGATGTAGACGTAAAGGGGAAGAAGCAACAGTTTGCCTCTGGAAGTTCACGTAGCTTACCCCCGTCCGTTCTGCCATCCAAAGTCACCACGCAGAGAGAGTATCGCGAAAAGGAGGGGGAATGTTTCAACACCCTCAGGGACGTCATTAAACAGCTCACAGGGGTAGAGCCACGGACGCGGACTGAAATTTTGAGAAAAGGTTTGTAGTCGATCTGCCACCAATGGCGGCGTTGCTGACAGGAGTATTTGCGTCCCTAAGCCGTTGATCTATTATCGGCGGCTGCTTTGGAGTCGAGGACAAAAAGAGTTGCTGAGCCGGATGTAACACACCCCCTGGGCAATTTTACATTGAACGACTCGGATGTGCCAGTGATGTCGGCTGACGTAGGTATGTTGGCCCAAACCAAATACGTGGTTGATGTGTTCATCGTTTTCGGGAAATCAGTGTCTCAAGCTCGTTTTCTAATATCCGAAGCAGGTCAGTGTTATTATTTCGTAGCGACCCACACTCATATTGTTCAGGTGTGGTGTATTTGCGAAGCAGGTCAGCGAATGGTCCTTGGAGCTGAATTTTCTGGAAAATTGACTGGCTTTGCTCTGCTGGAGCAGTGGTTCAGACGCACCCGATGTAGGCGTAAAAGGGAAGAAGCAACCGATTGCCTCTGGAAGTTCACGTAGCTTACCCCCATCCGCTCGGCCATCCAAAGTCGTCATGCAGAGAGAGTATCGCGAAAAGGAGGGGGAATATTTCAACATCCTCAGGGACATCATTAAACAGCTCATAGGGCAAGAGCTAGGGACGCGGTATGAAATTTTGAGAAAAGGTTTGTCGTCGACCTGCCACCTCAACAGCGGCGTTACTGACAGGAGTATTTGCGTCCCAAAGCCATTGTTTTACTCTATGCTGCTTGGGAGCTGAGGGTAAAAAGAGTTGCTGGGCCGGATGTAACACACACCCTGGGCAACTTTACATTGAACGACTCGGATGTGCCAGTGATGTCGGCTGACTAGGTAAGTTAGTCCAAACCAAACACGTGTGATTGATGTGCTCATCGTTTTCGGGTAATCAGGTTGGCAGACCTTTGACCGTTGAACCAGGTCCAAGATGGACAACTGAGTGTCCAAGTCCAGGTCACTCCGACTCGATGGATCTTTAGGGTATGTCAAAGTTCTTTGCCGTCTTTTTCACGTTCGCAGCATATGTATATACATGTGTGTGCGTAAAATATCCATGCTAAACACTGGCTCGGACTCGGACCGGTTCGTTACACATGTCCATTGGTCTGGCAGAGGTGGAACAGCCCTGACTACTCCAGCGTCGGTGCGCAGACGTGAGGCGGGGCCTGCGCGCTCGCAGAGATGATCGCCGCACATCCGGATTCACTGGCAAGACGGGACTGGTTGGGTTGGCCGTCGCCAAAGTGTTGCAGGCGTGGACACGTCCAGCGACCGTCGTCCTCACAGACGTATATCCTTGCGTGCTGGATAACCTCCAAGCCGACATCAACGCCAATTTCCCACTGGCATCCAATGCGGTCCAGATTCGCAGTCACTTTCGCGACTGGTTGTCTTTTCTAGCGACAGAACCGAAACCAGATCTTTTATCGACCTCCTTTTATGATACAATCACCCACTCGGTGTGGCGGGTCGTAATTGAGATTGAGATACTAGCACTGGAATATGTGCCCATGTACAATGTACGTACTCACCCCCTGACTGGTCTTGACCTTGCGGGAACATTGGGCGTATGTTCTCGACACTCGAAACAGCGACACCAACACACCGGTTCCCACATTGCGGCGCTGCCGATTCAGACTTTTAAACAAATCCAATCCGTTGGGCACCGCGTACAAAGTATACCTAGCAGTGATCCTTGTCGCAAACCTAAAGCCCCGGGTTCTTTGATAAGCCACGACTGGCCCGGGGTTGGAAATGAATTGGTGTACCCTTGTGTGTCGATAGCGAGAACAACCGGAGTCGACGACCGTCATGTTTCCAAAAGTTTTGCAAGTCCGTCTGGCCCATACATGTTCCAACCCCACCCCACATTATTGAGAAGGTGTCGTAACTTGGGCCATGCTGATACCAATGCCAAGATGTCACTATCCATCGGGACAGCTTGAACATCTCACTGGATATCAAGGACCGTGTGACGGAAGTTGCTGAACGCCATGCGAGCGTGTAGGCCATCAAGGCCAAGTCGGAGGATAATCGATGAACTCTGAGCGCTGAGCCACAACATTGGGGTGGGACAGTAGACTGTCCAAGTTAAATCAAGGACCATTATTAGATTGTGTGGCCCATCCCAGATGTCTGAACGCTGGCCACGAAAGAAGTAAGATCCGTCTTGCACGGGTGTCAATAGTGGCTTTAAAACACGGGGGCTGTATGTAGTCGGGTCTGGGAAAGAAACCTCGAAACTGAAGCCAAGAGTGTAGGTTTCAAATTCAAGTCTCTCAAATGTGGGAAGGAGAGCAACCAGTCGGAAAGGAAAATCTGGTCCAGAAGTTTAACGTCCAAGATGAAGGAGAACGGTCGAGACGATTCAGGCAAGCGAGACGGGAACATTGGCAAAGGCCGCGGAAGGATGCCAGTCGAGTCCTCCGGAGTCATGTACGCACCAGACTCGACGCGTGTAACGTCGGAGGATATTACATTCGGTTTGTCCGAGTGGTCTTCTAAACCCACACAATATTTCGTCGCCCCAGTAGGCGGTAAAACTGTTTGAATAATGTTTACTACGAAATCGGCTGCGATGAAACCAAGGAACCGTGCTCACTGTTCAGAGGGTGCCGAATTGGACACCTCTGGAAGACATCTGGGCGATGGAGATGGGTCTTTCAGCTTTGGCTAAAGTATGTCAAGCGCTGGTTCCTTGAACGCGCGACATGTCCTAGCCAGAACAAAATCTGAAGCAGCTCTTTGACGTTTACTTAGATCAGGTGGATTTCTTCTACTTCGAGCGCGTGATGCGTTCGCGACACGGCGGATGTGAGGTCAACAATGGAGGTCAGGTTTCAAGATCGATGAATGGCGGACAAACAAATGACAGCGGGCCGACCATACAGGTCAATGTTAATATTGTATTGCACGCAATGTAGCGCACATTGATAGAGCGTAGCTGCACCTAATAGCAATACACTACTTGGGGTAGTGGGATGTAGTTCCAGGGCAGAGCGTCAGGGTGACGACTGGGTTGCGGCAAGTGTAGTCCACTTCATTAACGGGCTCGAAATTATCTGCAATGTCACCGTCAGTCACATGCATACCAGTCACCCACAAAATAGAAACGCTCACTAGCACCATTGTTATTAGGAAAGGCATACGCATTGGAGCAGGTGTTGTAGTAGAACGGGCTTTGGGGGCCAGGACCTTCATTATTCACACAGCCTGGATTGCTATCCGGGAGTGCACCACCTTTACAGGCTCCAGCAGACGCGCAACAAGGTGAGTAGCAACTTCCGCCCGGACCCGGAACAGGCTATCACATGACATCCTATCACATCAGCCCAAAACCCGATGCATTGTAACACTTACGCATCCGGAAGGGATGGTGCACGCAAATGCGTAGCACTTGATATCCGCAGATGAGATCTCCATTCCGACGTTGTAACCATAGACGAGGGAGAGGTCGTAGGTGACGCTTCCTGGAATCGAACGCTGCACGTCATTTCCTGGTCAGTTTCGAATCGGATAAATGGCAGAGGTGGCTCACGAAGTTGAAATCGGCCCTGCTGAATGGTGTGACGCCATTCCAGGTTGGACCACCGGTGATACAAGTTGAGCCATCGTTGTTGCAACCCGTACCTTGAGAAATCGAGTGTATGTCAGCCGCAGGGTGGATCACAGAGACGCAGCAGCTGCGGTGAGTCACTTGCCAACACTAATCGAGCCATGCCAGTCGAGGCTGATGTTCATGTCGACGGACGCCCCAGCGTCGACACCGACATTGTTCCTGATCCTTCCAAACTCTGTCCGAGTGTGCAAAAGGACGGATTCACCGCACTTGTTGAGGACGGTCAGGCTGGTTTGGGCGTGTACAGTAACGGCCGTAGCAACTAGCACAAGAAGCGAGAGCGTAAACATGATGATGATGGTGTGATGTAAGGAAAACTTGAATGCGATGTGGGTCTAGAGCATTTGGCCCTTTTTATACGGCCTCATCTTCTACATGGAAAAATTGGTGTTTACTGAGGTCGTTGGTCGGATAGGCCAGGAATGCCAGCATCATGATCAGGCAACGGTGGTGGGTGCCCGGATGAACCAAATGTGCGTAAGCTAATTATACATGTGCTTCGTGCGATCCGAGTCGTTCTGCCAGGTGAGATTGTCATGATGAATCGCATAACACACAACATACCATGTTTCCACAAAGAGATTTCAGTTACCACAAGTTCAATAGCATGACTCTCCACTCGTTCGGAAACCGGCCATATCGAGTCGTAGGGTGTGCCCAAATCGTAGTCAACGGCGTCCAGAGTCGCTTCCGAGTCAGTATTATTTCAACCTTAGTGATGTCGAACATGGTTGTTCCAATGATTTGACCCTAACTAGATGACGAGTCACGATTGATGTGAAAGCCAGTCGAATCTGGTACATATGTATCATGACGAACAAGTGGGAAGGGATCATTGGTACACTGGAATAACGGCAGGATTCTGACATGTTACAGTGCGTTGAGAACATAGTACGGTAGTAAATTAGTAACAAGCCAAGTACGGCCAATAAACCGAGATGCCGATTATGGCTCCGACTAAATACTACGTCGCCTCGTACCTCGTCTAGCGTAGTCTCGCGCATAGTATGGCCGCCGTCTACTCAACTTAACCTAGCCGAGCTCCACTTTGCGAAGCGAAGTGTGTGGGAATGCTGAGAGTGAAGTCTACGGTTCTGACTGAATAATCGAACTCGTGATTATCACTTTTCTGCAATTCTTGTGATGTACGCGATTGCCTTGCTTCGCTCCTCGATGGTTCATCCATATTCCACCTCGTCATACCCCTCCGACCAACACACACATTCGAATCGCGCATTATCGAAGACGTGTTTGGCACGCAGAATCAGCCAAACCTCACCATCCTCTCCAAAGAAGCGATCGTCTGCTCAGCGTATGGATATGCAGACGATGATGTAGAGTATGTCTACTACCGAATCGGAAGGTCGCCATGACCATGACCGTCATCATGTCCTCACTTCATCGAGGTACCCATCAGATCCAACTCGCGTGCAATCAACGAATTCGGACATTGTTTCTTGAGTGCCCTGCGTGAACCGACGCATCAACGCCCCGCCCGCCAAACAGGGCAAGGAAAAAAAAACATACTCGAGTGCCTTTTTGTCCCCCCGGTCCTTGCACTCTTGCCCAGCCTTCTTCCAGTCTTGACACAACACATACAACTCTATCCGCTTGGGCGCGTCACACCGTATCACGTAGCTCGTCGCTTCCTTGAGGTGCCCCGCCGAAACGAGATGGCGCACAAACGCCTCGTACCCAATCGGACTCCGTTTCGATCTTGCAAACGCATCCAGACCGTCAAAGTCCCTCAGCGCTGTCAACGCGTACAGCTTGATATACCAAAACCTAGGGCCAGGTTCACGTGAGACATTCATCCGCCAGGGGACGACCCTACCCACCGTTTGTCAGGGACTTTGAACTCGCTCTTGACCTTGTCCGCTTTTTTGCTCATCCCGTTCAACAGACAGGTGCGGATCGTCTGCGAGACGCTTTGGCCGAAAAAAGGCACCTTGCCGTCGGCGTCCTTTTCAAGTTGCTGTTGCATCGCCAACAGACGGGCGCTCTCGTCCATCATCTACCCCACGTCAACACGTGGCAGTCATCCACCACCGCTCCCCCCCCCGACACGCACCTTGGCTTCAAAACTCCGATCCTTGTCCTCGGAAAGAAACTTTTCGGCAGCCTTGACAGACGCGATCGTCGCCGTTTGATCCTGCCCCGCCGAGTGGGCCTTGTCACCAACCATGAACGCGGTCGACAACGCACCGTCATGTGACGCGCTTCCTCGAGCGCGAGCACTGCACTCTCCACTCTCCGGTCGTCACTGTAATAAAAGTCGCGCAACATCTCCCGATTTTGTTCGCGTGCGTAGACTTGGAGAAGTTTGCTGGCGAGCACGAGGCGTTCGCCACCGTCCTCGATCAGTCGGAAGAACGAACCGAGTGGAAGCCGCTTGTGCAGGTGCAGGAGGACGTGGTAAACTGTGGCTCGCGCATGACTCGACTACGATGGGTGTGCAAGGACGGACACGTACCCAGTTCGGTATCCCCACTGTCCACCGCCTTCAACAACGCCAACTTGTCCTCCTTCATCGTCAACAAGAGGGGGACCTGATCCGAAGCACGCGTCTCGTGGTCGAGGAGCTTTCAAACGCGTCAAGGCCCGATGACAAATACAAGGAGGCGTACGCACCTTGGTCGCTAGACCTGCGCGGCCGACTTCCCATGCTCGACGCGCAATGTCCGCATAACTCACCGCGCCCTTGCCAAGCTTTTCAAACTTGTCCACAATCACCTTGCACAGCTCTTCGTCCTCCGTGTCCGTGCTCGACGATTTCGAGCGCGCGATCTTGGCGCTCGCCCAGTGTCGCAGCACAATGTCCGCCTTGAGGGAGAGGTAGGACGAGATCCGGAGGGCGAGGAGGTGCAAGTTGCGCGATGTCAGTCGAGAGATGAGATGCATCGGGGAGACGTGTTGATATCTGACGCACATGTCCATCTGCAACAATCAAACAATGAGACGAGATCACGTACTGAGAATAAGTCAACGGGATGCCAATCTCGTAGAACCGGACCGAATTCAACACTTTGAGAGCCTGCCCCATCGAGATGAAATCGCCAGGGTTGTAGAGATCCAGGAATCCCCAGCCAAACTTGGCTGCCTAACATCGTCATCATCATCATGAGTCAAAGGCGGGTGATGCCAATTCGTGAGGACGGACACTGAGAAGCCGGCGTTGCCAGTACGGTTCCCATTCGTGACCCGCGGCGTCGATACATTCGTTGACAGCCGCTGCCAGTTCAGGTCGGATGCTCCGAATGCTCTCGTCCGCCTTGGATGACCGTCTGGTAAAGCTCTCCCAGGCGTCAAATAGGATGGCAGACGGAGATGTGGAACCAGGCCTCAACACCGACACCGACGATACTGCAACGGGATACGTTCAGGGTATATCCACAGGATATATCACATACCAGGTACTTTTTGTATGAAATCACAGACTTCTTGACCAATGACACGCACACCATCCAGTTCCGTCATCGCAAACGTCGCCCCTGCGTAGAAATACCTGACACCCAGTCACCTTTGACATTCGAGAGATAATACACTGCGACGCACCGCAACGTATCCCCAGAAGGCCCCACCAAGAGCGCCAGACTATCCCACGTCACGAGGATCGCGTCGTTGCCACACCACTCAACCTGGTTCACCTCCCCCTCCGCACCGACCGTCCCCGTATCCAATTCCGCCAAACTCCGTTGAAAATCCGTCGAGACGACCCACAATAACCCGCTCACGTTCAACACGGCCAGCAACTTGCCGTTTGGGGACGGCGACACCCTCCAAAACGGGCCCCTCGCCACGCGCTGGTCGACGCTCTCCAGATTGTCGACTGCGAGGAGGGTGATGTCGACGGAGAGCAGGACCTCGACATGGCGCGAGATGGTTTGGTCGGGTGGGATGATCGCCCAGGCGTGTGGTGGTGCCGTCAATCCTGTACGGCGTCACCTCGCACGCGTGCAATATAACCACGCACACACGCACGCACCTGGGTTCGCGAGTGTCAACGGTTTCCCACCCGTCCAGTCCTTGATCTCCAACAACGCCAACGACCCCGTAAGCGCGACAAACCCGTGCTCGTGCACCCGCGCATCGATGATGCCCATCTCCGCTGCCTCCGATCCGAGCGAATGTTGTTGATAGTCCCCTTGGAGGTCGTAGAGGCGGTAGATGCCCTCTTCGTTGAGGACAACCAGCCGCTCGTCGGCTGTCCATCCGAACTGGATGATCTTGCCTTGATCCCACTGTGTGTGCGTGGGGTGAGTCGCGTTGTTTGCAAAGGTAAGGGGGAACGCGTTACGTGGAGCATCAACAGGCCTTCGCCGGCGGAGGAGTAGACTTGGATTTGGGATCGCGACAGTGTCGGACCGGCGCGGTTGATGGCAATGATCTTGGAGGTGTCACGCATGAGGGCTGTGGGGTGGTCGAAATATGTTATCTACCGGAACGACGACGACATAGTGTACACACCGATGGGTCCACCGTTTCGACAGCCAGCGACGACAACGTCGTTCAAGTCGGGGAGTTTGCCGGGGATGGCGTACAGTTGGAGACGACGGTAAAAGACATTTCCTTCGGGCATGGCATCCCAGGTCGTGGTCGGATGCTCGACGGGGGACTCCATCGTGTAGTAGTTCAATACGTCGTGGGAATCTGTACAGTGCTTTTCCACGTACAATCTACTTTACGGGTACATGCTTCAAGATGGCAATAGCAAAAGTAGTAATACGGAAGAGTATACGATATGCGCCAATGGATACAACAAGAGAGAATTCCCTTGGAATGGGCTAATAAATTCTGATCGGGATGCGTGCCCTCACGTCATCCTGACCGACCAACACCGACACATCCAGGTAATACTATCAAAAAAAAAGAACGCGTGAGCCTGAGATCCCCTCCCCATAACAACCGCGCTCACCTTGACGCTCAACCCACGCCATGCCAAGCTCGGCAACATATCCTTGGGCAGCGGCACCTTGCCCTTGTACAACCCATCCGGCAGGTTCTGCGGTACATCGTTGGCGCGTGGACGTTTCGGAAACCCAATCGAGACGTGCGTCTGCAGCGTGTGCGTCATACACGTCGGCTCTTGGGGGAGCCCGGGGAGGGGTTTCACACCCGCAACCAGGTCTTCGCGACTGTGTGATCGCGTGGGTCGCATCGATCGTCTGAGGAGCTTGGAGGGCGAAAAGGGCGATGCACAGCCGTCGGACTCGTCGCTCGCGGGGGGCGTGTCCGGAAGGACCGGCGAAGGGGGCGGACGCGGTGGCGTCAGGGTGATCTTGCGGACGAGCGATACAGCGATGGTGGCATCGGCAGCGATCTCCTTGACGAGAGATGCGGATCGCGTATTCGTCGAGAACACAACAAAGTAGAGGATGGAGCTACAGCGAGAAAACGATTGGGGGCGGGGAAGTGTCACCTGGGATGGCCATCGTCAATTTCATGGTCACGAAAACCACGTATGGACTCACCGCGCAGTTGAATGGAACGGGGCGTTCTGGAATCAAGGGCATTTCCAGCCATGATTTCGGCTCCATAGCGAGGCCGTCAATGGACTGGAAATCCGCATCCGGATGGAATAATACAGGGGCTTCTAGCCTAGAAAAAACCATAAGTCTCGTTTTCCATGCTGTCATACAAGACGTACAAAGCCCTCTTCTCGGACCCGTCCGTCGCCTCCCAAATGGCTATGATGCGATATGCAACTTCGAATGCCTCCGAACACGACTTGCCTCGCTTACACGAGAATGTCGACGGCATTTCCTCGCCAAACGACCCAGCAGGAAGCTGAAAACTAAAATCACAGGAACGGGTCGCAGGACTGTTGAGACTGGACGTGCTCGGTCGCTTGCGAATGCTAAGCACCTCGCGAATGGCCGATCGAGAATCAGATGTAGATGTCAGAGGAATGACACCAGACGAAGACAAGAATACATGTCGATGTGTTTTGACCGTCGGTTCACAGAGACGACCGTCATCCGAATTGTCCTCGACGGACGCATATTCAAAAGTCCCTTCGAGCTGATCTGCTATCAGCCAAGAAAGGAAGAGGGTATAAAGAAACATACCGAGATCGTCAAGCGACCGCTCTGTGTGCAGCTGTAATCAAGGATAACTTTGCCTTCGATCTTATCCTGGTCACCGAACACCGGACAAGAGTCCAGGGTCCCTAGCCCGGGATGTTTTACAACTTTAATAGAAGGACTGTAAATCTGCATATCCAAAAGCGAGGACCTACAGATTTTTCCGCTGAGTATCTCTTCCCAGAGAAGACGATTTCAACTCACCGGAAGAACGATACATGTGCATTACAAGAAGCCGGCCTCCTCTCGGATCGCACGGCCTGCACGTAGCTTGAAGGAGCCGTTGAAGATTGGATAATAAGAGAAGGTTTAAGGAGCACCATCTCGAGCTGAGAGAAGGAACGTAAATGGAGGGATGGTTACCACCCGTGATTAAAGGGTGCAAGCATTCTGCCAGTTTTAAAGTCTCCCCGAGGGCATGCCGTACAATGTATAACCTTAATCTGACAGAGAGAAACAGGACCTGTCTTCCGTTCCATGAGTGTGGCATCGTCTCCAGAATGATCGGATCGCACTGCTTGTTTGGCGTTTCTCTACTTTGGGCACAATGTCCGTCGAGCCAATGCGTCAAGGATAGAGTTCAGGTTTCAGACCTGTCCCGAGCATCGCGATCGGGACAGGACGTCCAAAGGGACTTACGTGCTGTTAAAACTATCATGAGAAGATTCGAACCCCGGGACAGATTATTGCCAGAGGAATACCGGAGAAAAGCACTTGTTCAGTGGAAAAGCCACTTTGAAACGGTGGCCGATAGCCGGCGGTACATTGGGTGGTTGGATAACCGATCTCAGCTCCTCACGAGACTTCACGATGAGAATGATAGCGCGTCGAACCCATGCAGCCTTTCGGGAGGTCACAGATCTAGACCTTTCTTTGTAGCTTGCGGTCTCCATGATACGATTGTAACCTCACCTTCAAGTCGATCCAACTCGCGTGTTCTGATCTCCCTTGTACCTCTGACGCCGCTTGCCAAGATGGAAAACGAATTTGTACAAGTGGCGGTTGTCAGTCTGATCGAAATTCCAGAGTCTCTTCGTGCGAAACCTTGCCATATTGAGATGCCGTGATATGAACTCCCAGTGGGGAACGTTTCTGCACGGAATTACCATGCGGTAAGCCCCGTGGAGTTCTGCATCTAATTAAAGGCTCTCGAACGTAGGCATGGTACCCTTGTGGTGCCACGAACGGGTCCCACATTGATCGCTGTGAAGAACGAGGCTCCCAGGCTCCAGCATCTCGAAAGGATACCACCTTCTCCGTAGAACTCGGAGAATGTACCCCGAAGTGATGGGTCACGCAAACCTGAGAAGGACGGATCTTCGTCTGCAACGCCGCAGGCACAACAAGGACCAGTTTCAACGCGCTGAAATGGGTAGGGTCAAGACCACAGCCCTAGATAAGCGCTGGCCAAGTAGTCGGGCCGTCACCCTGGTGAAGTTACTCACTCGCAGTGGAGCCTCTGAGAAATCTCTCTGACTGATCTTTAAAGCCGTATTACCAGTCAGGACAACTGTCGCGGATGACTGAACACGGAGCTTGCAGGGGAAAGATCAAAGTAAAATTTCACGTTGCGTCCACCTGCCACAACTCCGACGACTATACCACATTGGTATCCGGCTGGTATTGTGGCGTAGTGGCAGTATAAAACTTGTTACAACTGGGGCACGCCAAGTCGGGTCGCAGTTGGGCCCATCGGTATGTACATGACCTCCGCCGAATGGCGGTCGAGGCATTACTTCCGGGATGACAGATCGGAGAAAAAATTCGTGCACATCCTCATCAAGTTGGCTACTTCTGGAGGGACCTGCATAAATTTCTAATCCCGTTCTGACTACGGTCAGAAACACTAACACTGGCGTCTTTGAATCCTGCCAGTGAGGTGTCGGTGCTTCTGGAGAAACTAGAAATCAGCCTCGCCGAAATCCAAGAATGTTCTAAACGTGCGTTTCCAACACTCACCTTTCCCTTATCTTCTCAAGGGGGTCGCATTCGACGTGGAGCGTTATCCAGTCCATGGGCGAGCCTCGTGTTGCACACCTGAGCGCCCTGATCGGGTAAAACTCGTCGAACTACTACTATCTTTTCTCACGTCGAATCAGAATAATCCACTAGAAAGCCAGGGGCCGTTGGAACACGGTCACGGTCACCGGGGCTCCCCAGGCGGACGCATCCTCGATGGGTTCCCACGGGTCGCAGCGTAGGTTATATAGCGGGTCGTCGGTCCTTCCTCTTCTGCTACAGGACCTCCTTCCCTCCTCCACCGTCGACAGTCACTTTGCTCGGGAAACGAGGCAGCACCGTTTTGGAGATATATGCCATATTTGATTTCAGCCACGGGAATCAACTCTGGCAGCTACCTCTGATACGTAGCTTGGAGCGTAAGTTAGCGTTGTGCACCGACTGAAGCCTGCAGATTCAATGACTAGGACTGGCATTTAAGACAAGCGGAGAAGAACGATGGGCTAGGGAAAGGCTGGACATTTCTGGCTATTGGAAATCAATCATCGGATGCTCGTGGTAGTAGGTAGTTCCGATCGACCCCCAACGCGGTTTGAAATATCACAGTTGGATTCGGCCATTACAGACTCGACTCTCGTTGAGAAAGCTAGTAGACTAACCTGCGAGAGCAGTACCCGTACCTACTTTTTCTCAGGCCGATAAGCAGCCTGCGAAATACATAGGATCATTAGTCAAGACTCGGACATGCACTTGATCTGATCTGATCGAGCCTCACATTATGAAGAGCTCGAGCGTCTTGATTACAGGTTCAAGCGGTCAACTCTCCACGATATGATATGACACTCACGTATCGCATCCACTGGCAGGTGCATCCGGCGTCTTAGGGACTGCCGTCTACAACGCTTTCCAGCGCGCAGACGTCCACACCGTCGGTTTATCATACTCGCAAACCAAGCAAGGGCTCGTCAAGATCGATCTGATCAACGACTTGCTTTGCCAGGGCGGTGCCACTCTCCGCACGTTGTTTAGCGAGCACAAGTTTAATTGTATGTCACCGTCTCATGACAGACGGGTTTGGTGCTGACCATTCAAGGGGTGATCCATTGCGCAGCCGAAAGACGACCAGATGCATTCAAAGAAGTAAGTCCGCTGCCCTTCAATGAGTTGCCCCAGGTTCGAATCGTGTTCTGCAGGGTGGTGCCGCGGCTGCAGTCAAAGTCCGCCCCGCACGTTTGTACAATTGTATTGCATGATTAACAGCCACCCCCGTAGCTCAACCAAGACGTCCCTGGCCACCTCGCCGAAATCTGCAGGGACAACGGAGCCACACTCGTTTACATCTCCACGGGTAAGCAACATTGACCGTCCTAACAACGTGCGTGCCTTCTCACGCGCAAGGTCCCCTGGAATGTAGATTATGTTTTTGATGGTAGAAACCCGCCTTACGAACCTGGAAGCGAAGCAAACCCGTTGCAAGAATACGGTGTCACCAAATTCGCTGGCGAAAAGGCCGTGTTGGGTGTGAGTGGCGCCAACGTCGTTGTTCTACGGGTGCCCGTACTGTGAGTCGCACCCGATCGACATTTTCTCTGACCTGACTCTGTTCGTCCCAAAAGTTATGGTCCTGCACCAAAGAATTCGGATAGCGCGGTCAATATCCTTCTCGATGTCGTACAGGATCAATCTGGGAAGACGTACAAGATGGACGACTACGCACAAAGGTACCCCACCAACGTCGTCGATATAGCCTCTTTCCTCGTTCGCCTGTCAGGTGCGTGCCCGGTCCCGGTCCCTCTCCCGTTCTCCTCACGGTGCGAACACAGATTTGGACAAGGCGATTCCGCGGGTCGTGCATTACTCTGCAGACGAATGTCTCACCAAGTACAACATCTGCGAGACATTCGGTAAAATTCTCGGCCTGCCGATCGACCACATCCTCCGCGACAGTGCCGTTCCATCGGACGCCGTCGCGCGGCCTAGAGACTGTCACTTGTCCACTAAAGAAACGGTCGCATTGGTGGGCGACTTGAGATGTTCGCGTTTCGGGGGCTGGTGGTCAAACTATTTGACTAGTACACAGACAAAGTAGATGGTAACTCGATCAAACGTTTTGTACAATGATGCTTCCCTCGCAAGACTTTTTTCCTATTTGGTTTCTGTCGGTTTCTCCACTGGATGTGGCTTTTGAGCGGCCGAGCAGTGTGCATATTGTGCTTTGACCTGCCGAGCGACGATTGGGACCCATCACATCCACATTTTTTTCGGCGTACCGCATCACTAAAGTATTCTGTGTGCACGACGCGATTCAGATAACATTAGTTCTCTCACTCGAGAGTGGCCTACCTGCACGTTGTTCAACGTCCTTCGCGGGCTTTGAGCAAGTCCCGTCAATGGACGACACACCCATCGGGATGTGGGATCCTGTTGCTTCAAGCGGAGGTGATTGAGTACCAGATGCTGACATGGTCGAGTCTGAAGGTGTGGTGCCACTCCTATGTGCAAGATGACATCATACTGGTCATCGGAATCCTGTCCCGAACACAGATCATGAATATCCGAAATCCCCTGGGAGATTAATTCGTGCAATTAGCATCTCGACGGAAGATATGTAACGGCCCTGGACCAGTGCTAGTAGGCAATGCCAACCAAATGGAAGCTATCCAGTCGTGTGCAGATCGCAAACAGACACACGCGTTGATCGATCATGAGCAGCTTCTCAGCTCGCAAGGTCCCTACTGGAAACGCCAGCTCTGGTACTTTCAAATCCTACTTTATCGCTAGCCAGAACTTAATAGTAGGCTCCTTCAACCACCCACGTGAACGGCGACACTCAATCAGCGTGATTGAAGGAGTCCTGGAAAGGAAGGTGGGCGGTGCTGCGGCGTGGCAGCAAATTGGCGGGTACTACACTAGCATCGTTTGGTGCTAGCGCCCGTTCAACGTTCAATACTCAGTGGTACCGTCAATCCCCGAATGGCCGACTCTCAGGACGACCGTGCCTCAAGATATATCATTACACATGTCTTTTATCCCCTCCAGCTTCCTGGAAAGGATGATCATAGTACCCATAACGATCATGCTCTGGCTGTCGCGGTTGGTGCTGCCGCACGCCTCTACAGCGACCACGTCAACCAATCCCATCTCTCTCAGTGGCTCAGCATTTCACGAATGCTTGAAAATCTGCGAGATACGGCCCAGTTTCGCAGCTTACATGAGTTGCGAACCATCTCCCAGTTCAGCAGCATGAATGTAGGAGGTGAGTCTTCCAGCCCCACTGTATCTTAGAAACTAATAGCATGAAGATGTCCTCGTACTCCCTATCCGAATCCAAAATGCTGTGGTCGTCTTCAGAAAGCAGGAGGCTGTTACCATATTTCAATCATTTGAATTATTCCTGAAGGCCGAGGACGTGATAAGGACAGTAGGGAAGTTGGTCTGCTCTTACCCCGGGCCAGCCATTGAGATCCCCAACCACGTGTTCGATAACAAGGACTTTCTTTCCGAACTCGTGAATTTCCTCGTTCACATGAGCCGTGACATCCTGGACGCTGCTCCAAGGCCGTCATCTTTCAGAGATACCACCCACCCACGCTATATCACCGAATTGCTTACAGGGATCCTCAGGGGTGTTGGTCGCCCTGCCGACATCACTCGCATCAGTAAACGGGTTGGTGATGAAGTAGTGTGCGACGACGATGCACAGTTTCCGTGGCGGCGCTCGGCACTCTGGCTGCTCATTAGAGTCGTCCTTCAAACGACTCTCAGCCATGATACCTACAAAGCATTTGTGCTATTCTTCATGTGTTACCTTGTGGACGAAGCGACCTGCGCGGATTTACCAAGTGATCTCCTTCACTTCATGGCGACCAAAATCAGCCGACGCTTGTGGAAACTCAGCTCCGCTGCTCCTGACTGGCTCTCGTCCATTGTGCTGCAGAAATGTACTTTCCTCCGTTCTGTTATCGAAACGCGACAGGGACAGGCAGCTCAGCGACCACCCCCACTTTGGACACCTTCTCAGCTCGATCTATACCGTGATACTCGGTTATCGCTCTCGTGTAGCAGGGATTACCTCCAATCTCTTCAAGTTGCTGATCACAGCACTCCACTTCTTAATGTTCCTTTCACACCCGCTCATTGTCGTCGGGGTACTCTGGATGACTTTTTGTCCCCTCATGAGTATTCCTTTGAGGGGACATATCATATGGAACCCCATGTCACACTCTATGATGTTGAGCGGGCGGTTGAGGAGGGCATCGATGCTTGGGTTGATCGGGTTACAGACAACAACGCAGCCTGCGTGAAACTGGAGATGTTGGCAGATAAATACTCCTCGAGTGCGTTACAAACGTACGGGAACAACCCAGAACTCCGTTCGGTCATGTTTTTGACAACAATCGAGCTTTGGATTGCGCTGGATAAGATAGCTATCAAGGAAATTCCCATGCTTGCTGAGTACTCCCCAGAGATACCGACAAGTCTTTTGGAAAACCTATTACTATGCAAGACTGCTAGCCTTCAGCGTCTTCGCTACGCACAAGAATACCTCTCTCGTCGCTACTCCGAGTGCCGAATCCAGCTGTCAGTTTTCTCTTCAACAATTACTGCGGACAGCTTCGCAGTCCGCTTCTGTAAACAATCTCCGAGTCTTCAGTATCTGAAGTCCCAAATCGAGAAAATGCCACGACATCAGGTCCGTAAAAAGGCTATTGAACTATGCCAAAAGAACACTCGTTGTGCTATGCATCTCTTCTGCAAGCTTGACACAATAAGTGTCCATGTGTGGCCATTGCCAGCCAACCAGCTGCAAGCTGAAGTCGTCGTGTTCGAGCTGCAATGTCCAATTGCTTTCGATATGTGGCGTACTGCCACATTTCATCTCTTAGTCGACATTTGCTTACCAGCCTCTCAGCAATTTGACGGCCCTTTTATCAAACTCAATAGTTACCAACCACTCAAAAATTATTTTGACAAGCACCCGAGATCACGCATCTCTCTTGGTTCCGATACGGTGACAGACATCGCGCCAAGCTGCTGGATTCCCGCCAGGCTAAAACAGGTCTGCGTCAGACCACCCATGGTGTTTTTTAGTTTCGATACTCGTTCGGGTACTTCTGTGTCCACGGCACTGGGTCACAGTCATGCCAAGTGGCACTGCGCATATGCATTGCCGAGCGGGCCATACGATGGTCTGCAAAAGTATATTGATTCCACTTCCCACACGTCGAACGAAGTCATTGCAAACCAAGCTGACTGCCATGAGGACATCTCTGTTCATGAATATTTAGCGTTCGGGCACCTGCGCAGTGGCCCATTGCTCCAATGGCTCAATGTCCTACGAGAACTTCGAGGTCGGTCATTAACATTCCGTCGTCCTGAGGTCCACATGCTGCTTGCCCAAGCAGTTTCCGAAGTCGGACCCCTTGAAAGTACGGGGTGGACATGGCATGAAGAGATTCGGGAGCCATCCTTCTGCTGTGCGCTTCTAGGAGAGCTTGAAAGCCTCATGCAGGACATCGAAGCGAACTGGACGGAGGCAGTGACGATGGACACCATTTCCTTCATACTCCGTCGCCTGCTTGCTTCTGGCCCCGATGAGACCACCTTGAAGGATGCCCTCATCCTTCTTGGTACCGTGCGGAGCATGGTATTTTCCTGGGTACAAGAACTGACATCCAGGTTGGTGAACACACCGGGAGATGAAGGGCTGCATGATGTTTTGCGGGACACCGCAGCCATTTGTCGAAGTACGTTCGATGTGGATCCAGCCCTACTCCCCCAAATTCTTCATTCCACCGAAAACATCGATATTCTACTTTCGTCCGCTATTATAATTCACAGCCGCATGCCCAACGATGTCTCTCAGCTCCCGCCTTATTCACGATTACTCTTGGACCGAGATCGCCGCCTTTCACTGGCTATCGAGCATGTCATAAGCGACATAATTCGGTCCGATCTCGATGATAAAGGCATCAACCTGGCGGTTAGAAGGATCTGGTCCAATTACAAGCCGGGTTCGAGGTGGGCTCCATTTGTGCCTCCGAACTCACGCTGGTTTCGATGTCGGACTGAAGGTGGTATGTATTCCCAACTGGTGGATCTCAACATACTTGATGGGTCATTTTTGGTCAACGGGCGACCGTTTGGGGCATGGCTGCCCAACGAATTTGTGAAGCATCCATTGTACAAGCAAATATTCGGCGAGGCATGTGCTCCCACTACCTGGAATTGGTGTAGCTTATTGATCGTGCATGCAGCAAACTCTCGCTGTTGTACCAAGTGATCTTCCGGGGATGGACTACTCGTCAAGGGACTTGATGTGCGACCACCAGGTGAGCGCATGTTTTGAGGTCGTGGTCTCAGCCGAGAGCCCATGGCATTTCCAGGTATACTTTTCTCTCAAAGACGATGCCACTCTTGTAATTCGAGCAAAGCGAATGGCGGCGTCCACCGGTAATCCGGTAATCGTGGAGCTTATCCCCCACGAAATATTGAAAGGAGACTTGCCAGCAGTACTGGTCGAGGGACATGTTCATTGGTGGAACATTTCCACGTCAGTATTGGAGATCCGTCCTCTGCATAGCCTTTGGGAAACCTCGCCTGAATGCTGGAAGATCGATTGCACCGGCACTGACTATCTAATGCGGAAAGGCAACGACTACCTTGTGGACATTCGAAGCCAATCATGGGAAATGGTATCAAGACTCTTAGAGCCACTCAGTTCTTCGCGGGATCTCATCATCAGCGCATCGCCAGTTAACTCAGATCACCTTGTATCGCCACTACAATTGTCTGTTGTCTTGCCACGGTATGACCTGTCTTTTTACGTCGACGAGAATGGGAATCTCCAATCTCGTAACTTCCGGGGCATGGTTTACGACGAGAATCAATCTATCGGGACACTTTTCGGGCTGGTCAGCCGGCTAGTGCTTCGGCCAAAGGACAGAAATTTCCACTCTCTAGAACTCGTCCCCCGATGTATCCTGATTCCAGACGGCGACGCTTCATGCCAGATAGACGGCCATCACGTTCGCGTTGAAATCACCACCGATAACTCTGCTCTGAAGCGGATCACGTACCAGACCTACATGGTCAATACGGACCTTGGTTGCTTGGTGGGGAGCGGGAGCTTGACAATGGAGTAGGGGGACCGGAGCAGGCCAGACCGAGGCGGTGTAGGCACAGCATTAGTCAGCATGGCCCAAAGGGCCATGCACGCATGTCCATACGAGCGACAGAACCAGACAAGTACCACAGGACAGAGCACCTAGCCGGCCGTCTCCAACAAGCAAATTGTATTGCACTTATTTGCATGCTTTGACCAGCGGAATATTCCCCGATCCGCTTACTGGGAGATCCGGTACCGAAGAAGCATTGACCATACTCCAGTCGGCTAGCTGCTGGTCGAATGCAAGATTCAGTTTACGCGATGCAACCCTCCTAGGTCTGATTGCATCCACGTGTCCCTCGTGCACATGGCACCCCGTAGAATTCATGCCGACCATTAAATTGCGAAATCGTGAGCTGTACGTGCTTTCCAAAGCAATCAAGGAGCACTACGAAAGAGTAGTTCCATCCCACGAAAGCCCATCGGTCTCATTATTCGAAGAATTTCCATTTCGGCACGATGATGTCCTGAAGTTTATTGAGCGACGAGCTACTCGTTGCTTTCCGTCCGGGTCGTCTGGCCAACCATCCGACACAAACTTGGATGTTCTGTACCCCGCAAGAGACCTTATGAAGATTTCCTCAGAAGAGTATCGCACTTGTACCGCCTCAACGCATGTCTACCGCCGGATGGGAGGAAGCACACAGGATATTTGGAAGATGGTAGAATTATGGGGGGAAGTGGATGGACCATCTTGGGGCACTACATTGTCCCTCCGATACGACAGGTCGTGGTTAGCGCCAGATCTTCCATCGATGTGGCTGAAGACATATAATCTCCTGCGAAACGACAGCGAAGAAAAATGGTCTCAGATGCTTTTCTCACTGCCCACCATGGCCTATGCTTCACCGTATCTCAGCAATCTGGTTCCCCTGTTTGTGGCATTTGCGTCGTGCCAGCGATTCCGATCGGAGGACCCACCTCAGTATGACAATTATTTCATTTCAGAAGGGTGTGGTCCTTCTTTGACCTTCTTGCGCGCGCACATTCGTAGTTGTGCCTACCCCCTCCACCTCAGCCCCGAAAGTCGGGAACGCGCAAGGCCTGGTGAAGGCCCTGACGAGTTAAAGGAACGTCAACTTCAAATGTATAGCTGCAGACTCGACTCGGATGCAAATTCAACGGCAAAAACGTTATTGCTCGCTTGGCCCTGTGGAACACTGTACTCACTCAATCCCAAACTATACAATATGGATAGTCTTGATTCTGGTGTTCGGTGTCATTTCTCCCACTCCTTCGCTAATTTCCAGCTTAAACAACATTTGATTCGTGTTCAGAAGATTCTGGACGACTTATACCTTCAGTCCTCACCGACCATCCACACTCTCCCATATTCGTTCCAACCCTCGCAAAATATCCAGGCTTCTTGCGTCCCGTTGCTACCCACACTGCACTGGCTATTCTCCAGACCTGCACCGGTGATACCAGTACATGATAAGTTGCGTCGAGATGAAGCCAGTGTTGGCAAGGCTGGCAGGGCTACTTACCACAACACCTTACGCTCCAATTCTAGGCTGCTGGATCAGTTGATTGCCACGGTTGAGGGAAGAGTAGCAAATCCATTTCAGCGCCAATACGTCTTGGCACTCCGTGCTAGCGCAGAATCCTTCGGAAATGAGATGTCCCATGCAGGACACGAAGCCGCAAAGATACCTACCGTGGAGGCGCTTCTGGAACATTATTCCCGATGCAAAACTAATTACCAGAATGCCCTCCATGGCATCCGGCAAAGCCTGGGGCCTATAGGTCGAAGCGAACAAGCAGTCGAGCAATCTGGTCAATGGCCACCTCTCGCTGTGCACGTACTTTTTCGGAGCCTCGCATCAAACGCGACGATCATTCCCCCAGAAGGCTGGAAGAGGTGTCTCGTAAGGTTCACCTTGCTTGCGCTCGAGCTGCAACGTGCTCGGAGGTTTCTTGTCCTACATTTCAACAAGCTCCATGAGGAGTTCTACCAGGAAATACTCAATGAGGGATGTGACGGTTGGGATCCCGAAGTTCACCCTGACTGGCTACTAGTTCAGGTGGGTGTCCCGTTTTCTCCAAGTAAATATCTACTGACGCTGTTTATTTCTCCGCCACTAGCTACAAGGCAACTTTCTAATTCGTCGTGTTCAAGCTGACGTTGCAAACGAAATGATATCCCCACGCTCAGATAGCAATACGGCCATGCAGCTCCACATGGGTGAAGGAAAGTCATCTGTGATCGTCCCTATCGTCGTCGCAGCCCTCGCAGATGGCAACCAACTCGTTCGCGTTATCGTTCCGAAACCTTTAATACCGCAAACCCTTCACCTTCTCACGGATCGACTCAGCGGGCTCACGAATAGACGAATATACTACCTCCCATTTTCTCGTTCCACCGCAGCCAATGATCAGAGTGTGATCATTATGCGTCGTGTCATGTTGGAATGTATGCAGGAGCGCGGAATTCTGGTCGTCCAGCCAGATCATATTCTGTCGCTCAAGCTCGTGAGCGTGGAGAAGCAGTTGTCTCAGGCAGAAAACTGTCTAGTGGCAGATCAATTACTGGAGCTGCAAAGGTGGTCCTATACTCACTCACGAGATGTTTTGGACGAAAGCGATGAAATCCTCGATGTTCGGTCCCAACTGGTATTCACTATCGGCAATCAACAACATATCGATGGTTCTCCCGAACGATGGACGACTAGTGAACAAGTTCTTGGCCTGGTCAGCAAACATGCATCTTCCCTTCGAGAGCAATTCCCCCTCGGAGTAGAGCACGAACCCGGACCACCTGGATCATTCCCTTACCTACGCATCACGCAAGCAGAGGCCGCCAAGGGGCTAGTTTCACGGATCGTTGGAGACGTTATGGAAGGTCTTCTAACGAAAATGGGCTTTGGACAACTGCACATTCACTCTGAACTTAGAGACGTGATTCGAAGCTTCATATCATGCGAGCATGTTTCCCCTGAAAGCGCCCAACTGGTGAAGAAGTGCTACGGAAAAACTCACCTATGGGTCGGTCTGCTGCTGTTGCGTGGGCTCTTGGCCCACGGCATTCTCCTATTCGCTTTCACAGGCCGACGATGGCGAGTGGACTATGGTCTTTCACCAGCCCGTACGATGCTTGCAGTCCCATACAGAGCCAAAGATGTGCCAGCAGAAAGGGCTGAATTTGGGCATTCAGATATCGCCATCATCCTCACATGCTTATCATATTACTATAGTGGTCTTACCCAGGAACAGCTGAGGCTTTCTTTCGCGATTCTATTCAACCGACGCGATGCATCGCTTGCGTACGATCTCTGGGTTCGTGTCTGCCCGAATGTGCCAGAATCCCTGCGCACTATCCATGGGGTCAATGCTCAGTCCATGGAACAATGGAACAAGTATTTATTCCCCCTCTTCTCACGAAATCGGGAAACGGTCAATTTCTACCTATCGAACGTTGTGTTTCCAAGAGAGGCCAAGGAGTTTCCTTTGAAGCTATCAAGTTCAGGATGGGATTTGGCAGAAAAAAAGGAACGTGTACTCACGGGTGAGTTGGTGACAAGAATTCGTGGGGCTTGGTGATCCAATACAGTACCTTCAGGATTTTCGGGGACGAACGACGGACAATACCTGTTGCCCCTGCATATTACACAACGTGATCCAGATCATCAGCAAGGAACGAACGCGAAGGTTTTATCATATCTCCTACAGCCGGAGAACAACCACTACATGTGCATCTCTCACAATCACGGGAACCGGTGTAACTCGCGTGACTTCCTTCAGGTCTTGGCCGCACAAACGCCCGAGGTCCGGGTTCTATTGGATGTTGGCGCTCAGATGCTTGACCTTCGGAACCAGGAAGTAGCTAAAGCATGGCTGGAGATTACCCCAGGTGCTTCTGCTGCCATATATTTCAACGAGGAGGATGAGTTAATGGTGCAGACACGAGACGGAAATCCGCAGCTCCTGCGATCCTCACCATTCGCAAAGCAGTTGGACCGATGTGTTGTGTACCTCGATGACGCACATACACGTGGTACCGACGTTCAATTCCCAGCTGGATTTCGTGCTGCCGTTACACTGGGCTTCAAGGTCACCAAAGACAGATTGACCCAGGGTATGTGCGGCTTATGCCATTTCGTTCCGCTATCCTAATTCTTCGCCTCGTGTAGGTTGCATGCGGATGCGGAAGCTCGGCCACACTCATTCCGTCATGTTTTTGGCACCTCTCGAAATTGATAGGCGCATCCGGTCTGTGTCCGGAAAAAGCCAGGATCCCTCGGACATTGTCGAGACTGCAGATGTCCTGCACTGGGCCATACGGGAGACGTGGGAAAATATCCAGCGGTGGACACCTCACTGGGTACAGCAGGCGATGGATCACGAGTCCCGATATACTGCATGGTCAAGCTTCAGTAGAGGGCAATTGACTTGGAAAGAACTATCGGCCAAATGGTTGCAACCAGAAGCGAAGAGTTTGGAAGATCTTTATGAGCCGCGCAACCCATGGAATCCTACAATGCTGATCAGTGCAGACATCCGTCAGCGTTGTGTTGATATTGGAGTTCTATCGTTATCCTCCGTAGGCTTGGACGAAGAACAGGAGCGAGAACGAGAGCGAGAACTCATCTTTGAATTCAGACGCGAACAACAAGTGGCGGATCGGCTCCCGAGAAGAGCACTAGTGCCGGCGAAGCACTCCATCCACCATGATGTCGTTAGCTTTATAAAGACCGGCACCATCTCCACGCATGCCATATTCTTCAAGACGCCGAACCAAGCTTTCAACCCAGCCTTCGACTCGCTTGGCACTACCTCAGCGGCTACCGACGAGTCATTCATTTGGAGCCAATCTGTGTTGGTGACGAAAGACTTTCAGGAAACCATCATAGTATCTGATGAGATGATCGATGAATACTTGCGTCCTGTACATTGGGTGCTCTCCGCGAAAAGAGAGTCCAGTGACGTGTTGGTCATATTAAGCCCATTCGAAGTGAACTGCTTGCTACCAGACATCAGGAGGAGCGACAAAGTCCACCTGCATCTATACACAGCCCGGGTTACCGAATTCGTGAAGCCATGCGATGACCTGGCGTTATACAACATCCCGTCGGTCCCCGATGGGTGGCTCCTTCCCACTTCATTTACAGATCAGCTGGGTGCATTTGCTGGTCAGCTCTACCTGAAGGACTATGCGACGTACCTTCGGCTCTGCCGATTCCTCTGCGTGTATACAAGAGAGCTGCAAAACGAAGAAGGCATTGTGGTCGAGCCCGATGGATTCATCAAGCCGGAGAACCGAAACAATCGGATTGCTCACACATTTTCCAAGTCACCACTGATTGCACTGAAGACGTTGACGAGACTACGGAACAATGGTGTTGACTTTACTATGACACACATGGGGAAGTTACTTCACGGACGGCTGCTTTCAGAAGAAGATTTTGATGGTTGACTTGGTACCCGTTTTAATATGATTTCCATACTTTTTAGAACATGCATGTGTCTGACGTGCTTGACGAAGTCAGAATTCACAACCATTCAAAAAGAGAGTGATCAATGTTCAAACCCTGACTCGGCAAAGCGGCAGACCCGAGATTGGCACGCCTGCATTTCGTAGACTCTATGTACTAAGAGTGTACACTATTGAATGGCATTACGAATAATTTTTCCACTCCGACAGTGAATCAATTCAATATTCACCCTCTGTGCTGCTTATCGGATCCTTCACGGATGGCAACGTTGGACCCCCATGATGGACGAGTTCACCATGGAGAACCACATGGTGGCGTACAAATCCCGGCGGAATGTGTCGAAACGCCCTCTTCCTGGTCGACGTCCTGTGAGCTCGTAGCAGGCAGGAAGTCTCCCTCCCTCCTCACTCGTCGATTACCCGAACTGCAACCACTCAGGCCTGGGTCGTGCCATGGCATGTCTTAGCATGTCTGCCTCTCAGCCAACTCCTTCGCCTAGTCTAGAGTGGTAGCCACCTAAACGGACTCGGAAGGGCGACGGTCGGGGTAGCGGCAGCCCCCTGACGAGAGCTTTTGCAGGCTCGAAACTGCACCCAATCTGTCCCCTGCTGCACTGTATGACACCCGCGTCAGCCCGGCTCTAATTCTCAGAGAAGAACGCCCGACGGAACCAGCACAATGGCACTGGCAGCCCGAGACGTCCCTCTTCGCACACAGACTCACCACTGGGCCCTTCGTGCCCCAGTCTCACAACTTCGTGCGCGCGGCACGTGCGTGAAGCCATTTTTGGTATCTTTTATTCATGGTCATGTGCGGTAAACCTGTTTCCATCCATGTATTATTTAACGTCTCAGCGTATCAGCAAAGTTTGCGCAGGCAAGCACCGGCTCTAATATCAAACTGCTGCAAACCTGCTGATGACTTCATGCAGAGCCTCAGGCTGTGGTTTCTCCGCTCTAATGTGACCCGATCGACGCGCATCAACTCGTGGTTGTGGGTAGGCTTTCATGAGGTTCGCCACCACCTTTTTGCCGGAGTGCTCAACTTCTGTTCTTTAAAGAACCGCCTCACTTGCTGTAGGCACAGCAAGTGGCCAAGTATTTCGAGACACTTGGCTTCCTGCTTACTTTGACATCTCTCCTCTACTTATAATGGGCTGTTGCTCAAGTACCAGCAGACCACGACCACGACTTCCGATCTCGAGCATGTCTACCGACTCGACTGTCAGCTTCCACACCTCGCTCCCAGTTTGCCTGCTAAACTTTTAGCTGACAGCACAACGCCTCCGACTTCGGAGGTGCAGAGCAGGAGCAAGGGGATGAGGAAACACATCCACCAGAGGGTCAGCCACCAGATGTACCTTTTTTTGTGGACTCTACAATACCTCCAGACGAAAACGGAGCAATTGTTATTACACGTACGAATGTTTTGTATGTGACAAGCGAAAAAGTTGCTAACAATGACATAGGTGTCCCTCCCTCGCAAGACTTTTTTCCTACTTGGTCTCTGTCGGTTTCTCCACTGGATGTGGCTTTTGAGCCGCCGAGCAGTACGCATACTGCCTTTTGACCTGCAGAGCGACGATTAGAACCCATCAAACATTCACGTTTAGACTAAAATATTCTGTATGCACGACGCAAATCAGATCGGATATGGCTCTCTGACTCTGGACCGACCTACCTGCACGTTGTTTAGCGTCCTTCACAAGCTTTGAGCAATAAACGACACACCCATCGGGATGTGAGATCCCGTTGCTTCAAGCAGAGGCGATTGAGTACCAGATGCTGACATTGTCGTGTTTGAAGGTGTGGCGCCACTCGTATGTGCAGGATGACATCAATACTAGTCAGCGGAATCCTGTCTCGAACACAGATCGAGAAACCTGCTACAACTCCGATGGCTACACCGCATTCGTACTGGCTGGCATTGCAATTATGCGTCATGGTGCATGGGTATCCGAAATCCAGCCTAGGAGATTAATTTGTGCATATTTTCGTCAAGCTAGCATCTTGGCGGAAGGTATGTAACGGACCAGTGCTAGGCAACGCCAACCAAATGGAAGCTATGCAGTCGTGTGCAAATCACAAACGGACACACTCGTTGATCATGATCATGAGCAGCTTCTCAGCTCACAAGCATCATAGGTTGGCACAAATGCATTTTTGTACTAAAGATGTACACCGCTTGTTATAAATATTTTTCCCAGTGAACCAACCCAGTCTCTCCTCACATCGACTTTTCTTCATACCTTGACACATCCACTTCCTCAAACACCTCGGCAGCACCCACTACCGGGAACACTCGATTCAGCACATAATACACCAACGAGGACACCCCAAAACCTGTAAAGAAGGAGAGCTGGTATATCCGGGTTGCCGCAAGGAGTACCGTACGACCCGCTACACCATCGGATCATCGGATCATCGGATCACCGGGTAACACAGACCCAAGAAAAGTAACAAGTATCGTCAATTTCTCGTCTTTCTTTCTCAGCCGGGCCGTCCGGAACGGTTCCTCGCCTGCGCGACTGAGAATTAAGGCAAAAAAAAGGACGCACTCGCACCCGCGAACCCAACAACGTTGATCAAGATCCCAGCGATGTACGCCGCGTAGGCACTGCAAACAGCATGCTTAGCGTTACGGACAGACGGATGCCACAAGCCATGCGCACCGGACATTGACCCCGTACGTATACCAGTACCAGCTGTGCTTTCCTGTCCGGTACATATCCGCAACGTGGACGTGGCCCTTGCGAATGAGGTAATACTCCGTGACCTAAACACAGTGCCCTTGTGAGCACGGATCGTGCAAGGGTTCAAGACGGCCTCACCATGACGCCAACGATGGAACTCAAAAAGACAGCGTATGCGGATAGGTATGACGTAAACGCGTTGCTGCTCTTGAGCAGGTTCCATGGACACATGCACAAGCCGACGATAGCTGCAATGTATCCGCCTCGTCGGATGTTCTAACACGTCATTCATGTTATATCGCGTCAGCACATGAATGTTTTTCCAGATATCCTTGTGATGACGACACTCACGATGAAACGAGGACATAGTGCGGTGAGGTCACACCCAGCCGAAACGGAATTGGCGGCTATACTCGTTCTGCACTGTCGCCCATCACATGACCGAAAACGAAGCCAAGAAGGTCAAGAACACAACATGAGTCGCCGTTCTGTTTGAACATATGACCGACATACCCCATCTAGCTTGCATAAGTACATGGTTCGCGTCGCGAATCATGACAATACATCTCGACTCACCTGCGCGATAACAAACGAGGCGGAGATGAACCAGACCTGGTCAACGGGTGAACCACACCACATCACACGCTCAACGACTATCGACGAATACAGAACGCACCCCAAATCTCGTCGCAGCCGACGGGCTCTCATCCAAGAACCGGCCCAATAAATCAACGGGCGACCAGATCGCCTCACCATATATAGCCTGCGACGATGAGCTTACCACGATCCCGATCAAACACACGATACCAGATACGAGCGGGAACGCGACGAGCTGCGGCCAAGTTGCCGCAGCGGGCGTCCTTGCCCTCGATGCAAAGTCGGGTGCGTTCCTGTGTGGTGTGGTGTGAGATGTGGGGAAGGAGGAAGGAAAGAAGTGGTGAGAAGTGGTGCTGACGTGACGAGGGTGACTAGGTTGTTGATGCACGACGTGAGGCTCACGACCATCGCCCAGGCGAGATTGGAGCCGTGGATAGAGGCCGGCTGGTGCACGATGGGGCCTATCCCATGCGCTTTGCGGATACACCATACGAGGAAGACGATCGCTGCGGTGGGGGTCACCACCATCTTGACGACGAAGAAGTGACAACTTATTTCCAGAATGGGTGAGCAAGAAGAATACCCAATCGAGAACGTTCCCCTACGAACATCTTGTGCACAGGGAACCAGATCAAGGGTAACGATATGAGCCAAAACAGAAAGAAGCACATAAAGTCCCGGGTAGTTGTTCCGGAAGAAGCGGGCAGCGAATTGGCTGAGACTGTTGTTAAACGGTTCTGGAATACCAAAGACGAGAACTACTCACGAATGTCGTTCACGCTTGGCCACATGGCGCGTAGCATCACCAACACACACGTCCCCCCAATGCTTGCTTGGACCCCATACCATATACTGCAATTCCATTTTAAAATGCGAACACGAGGAGTGACGCTGTCAGAAGTCCCTCACCAAGCCATTGCGCCTCGATTGAAGACACACCACAAACTTCCAAAGACTCCGAAACTCGTGCGGATAACTACCGGAAATGTGACGTGAAACACTGCGCCGGGTCGTGCATTTAAGACTAAGAACGGTGCCACGCAGCTAAACCCCAGCCATACACATATCCAGGCTTGCCACCATGACAGACCCAGTTGGATCATGGACGACACAATCATCCAACTCAAAAGACGTTAGCGACGCGTAAAAAAAGAAAAGGTATGGGTCACACGAGCAACTCACGTGTTGATGTTGAACATGTCTGCCACCCAGCTGTTTCGATCACCTGACGTTATAGACTGCGCGGCTAAGAGAGAAGGCTATTAAGGTGCACGTACAATGCAACAAAGTTATATCCACGCCATGTTCTGTGTTCGGGAACTACAGGAAGAAGGTCCTCATTCTTGAAAGCCGAGATTGAATGAGGAAGGTCAAGTGACGGTGATGCTGGAGCGCAATGGGTGCTTACGGTGATTAACTGTTGTGCCAGGGTCAGGCTTGGGTCGTGAGGGAGCTCGAGGGGTTTGGTTAGTCTGCGGACCAGGTCCATGATGAAGTGTGTGCGGGATGGAATCCTGGAGGAACCGCAGTCGTCAGGGAATGGAACTGCCGTCGGCTTCTTGAGTGATTCCTTATCTCGCCTGAGCGCGGCCTGAGCCCTGAGCTAAGCACAGTAATTAGCTAGCCGAGAGTCGGGGCGCTGCAGGATATGAACTCCACATGCTCACGGTTTGAGCTACTGAAATAAGCTCGAGCGGAAGAGCAACTTATCTGCGTTAAACACAGCAGCAACGCACACGATAGCCGAAACATCCCAACGCCAAGGACAGATACTGGCCAACGTGGTGGAAAGTGTGCACGGCTGCGGAAGATCACGTTAGAATGTCAGGGACCATAAAGGTGGAGGATATGAATTAAATTGATGCATGTCTGGTAATACAAGAATGTGCTTGGGGGCTATGCCAACAAGGGGGGGTGTTGGAATCACAAAACGACAAGCAAAAACAAAACAAGCAGACCAGACAAAAAGGACATGAAGAACAAGCCAAGTTAATCATAAGCTCTGTCGTGGAGATGACGTGAAGATGCATGAAATAGATGAAGGTGATGATATACACAAATATGCAATGGTATCCTTTTGGTGGAGGTTGCTCGTTATAGCATAAGGCATTTGAGGGCATTTGATGGTAGCATCGAAGAGAAGGTGACCGGTAGAATGATTACTCCGATGTAGAAGCGAGTTAATCACGACGCGTGGGAGGCACTTGCGCTTGCTTGAAGCGTTCCGAAGTGGGAGAGGGCGAAGAGAAGGTGAAAGCGGAATAGACGCGCTTGCGTTCTGGTGTTGAGAATTCGCTAGCGTAACGCGACGCGTCGTCGGCAGTGCATGGCGGGTCGCTGATGGTCGAGAAAGACTTGTTGGCGGTGCGAGGAGAGAAATAGTCATCCACTACGCTTTCCTGCGAGCAGTGAGAACGTGAGAACGCTAAAAAGACGCGCATACTGACCATTTCGTTGTGAACATCGGGTTCTTGGCTTTCTGAGCGCGTTGGATCATAGGCCTCTGAAACGTCCGCCAAGGGCGAGACAGTCAACTCGTAACAGCGAGAATCAATATCCGTCTGCGTGATAGATAGACGCGGTGGTTGGCGGAGCACCTCGCGCTCTTCGGCCACGGGGGGCAGCGGGGAGGTCCTGCGAGAAGAGCGGGAGGACTTGGTGTTCTTCTTTGCATCTGTGCTCCTAGGCTTTCGCGATTTTTTTGGCTCTGCCTTGAGCTCCTTGTGCTTCTTGGAAGCGGGTGCGGGGAGAACCTTTGTGGCAAGCGCGGCGGTTTTTCTCTTTTTAGCTTCCGAGCCTATAGTTGGGCCGGCACGCTGACCGGTGACTGGGTGAAGGTTCTCCTTCTCGATGGCGGATAGCAATGTGGCAGGCGTGTCCGTGGCCGTGGCATGGTGGTCGTCATGGCGGGTGTCTGGCGAGTCCTGGAACACGGTGAAGGACATGTGGATAGCTGTGGATGCGCGTGGGCGCTGTGCAACACGTTGAGAAGAAGGAATTGAACAAGGTCGCGTAGGATTTAAAACCCGCAGTTGCCATTTTAAGACCCCGACCGCTCCGACCCGGCGCGACGCGTCGTGATCACGTGCACGCGTAGGTGAGTACGACCACCAACTACGACCACTGACCAAGTCATAGTCTATTAGTACTATGATGGCGGGTGTTTCGGGTCCCCCATAACGATCACTGATCGAGTGTCTTTGAATTTGACTGGCTGACCAATTTAGATCGACATAGTTGTGCTATCCCACCTGCGCCCCGACTGCTGCCATATTAGGGGTTGGTCAGCGATATTGAAATGATCGCTCAGTGATGTGACTGATCCCGCTCGATAGAAAAGGTGCGTGTCATTATCGCGCCGTGCTGTACCCTCGCACTCGTCTATCACATCCAACTGGGGGTCTGGCTGCCTCATGCCTGCCACGCTGCAACGGGGCGTCACACACTTAAATTGCCGACCTCCTCTCCTTTCTCCTCGCTCCTACTCCCCTCTGCTCTCCGGACGCCCTCCCCTCCCGTCGTTGCAGTGTCTGCCCAGGATGCCCCCAAAGCAGTCCTCTGCACCCCCTCCCCCAGCCCTGGGTACGCTCATCGACAACGACACGCTCGAACTCGTCGAGGTCCTCGGTGTCGGCGGATACGGGGTTGTCTACCGCGCAGTAGACCCCCTCGCACGCAACTACGCCGTCAAGTGCCTCATTAGTTCCCAGGTCAACAGCGGTTCTCGCCAGCGCCAGTTGCACTTGCGTGAAATTGCCCTTCACCGCCTTGCCTCCGCACATCCCAATGTCGTTACTCTCCACCGGGTCGTGGAGGAGCACAACTACACCTACCTCGTCATGGACTTTGCTTCCGACGGCGACCTCTTTTCCCAGATATTGCACCACTGCCGCTACCTTGGTCAGGACCATCTCATCAAACACATATTCCTCCAACTCCTCGACGCCGTCGAATACTGCCACTCCCTCGGCATTTACCATCGCGACCTCAAGCCTGAGAACGTGCTCTGCTTCGACGGCGGTCTGAGGGTCACCATCACGGACTTTGGTCTGGCAACCACAGACAGGTTTAGCGAGGAGTTCCGCACAGGTAGCGTGTACCACATGAGCCCAGGTCCGTCCCCCCCTTTCATGCTTTCGTCGGCGCATCTCATTTGTCCACTCAGAGTGTCAAGGCGGCGAGTTTGCACCAACAGGGTCTTACTCCCCCCTATTCAACGACATCTGGTCCTTGGCCATCATACTCTTGAACCTCGCTACGGGCCGCAATCCTTGGAAGTCCGCGTCTTCGTCAGATCCCACCTTCCAGGCGTACCTCCAGGACCCCCACAACTTCCTTCCCACCGTACTTCCGATTTCTGCCGAGGTGAACACCATCCTGTGCCGCATGCTCGAAGTGGACTGGCGCCGTCGCATCACGTTATCCGAGGTTAGGGCTGCCATACAGCAGGTAGATCACTTCTACGCTGATGGCGTCATATTCGAAGGAAGCATGGCACGCTGTGCGTGGGAGATCGATGTCGACATCGAGAGTGATTCGGATTCTTCGACTCCTGGCGAGCCTGCCGAACAACCCGAGGAGCCTCATTCCCGTTGGAGCAGGGACAGCGATTCGGAAATGGAGTACACAAGGCACTCCATCCGGGATCCGATGTGGGACGAAGAGTATTCCTCGTGCAACGCAACCTGGGCTATCGAGTCTTCCGTGCGCTCCCCATCCCCAGCCGTGCTGGAGCCTCTCAAAATCCACCAAGCCCCTCGCACGCCTCCTTCCACCTACTCTCCCTTATCTCCTGTTGCGTCTGGATCCATTCCTTCTGTTCCGCACACTCCAGAGGGCTTCGGCATGTTGCGCAATAGGCCAACATTGGGTCCCTCGAAGCCACTTAAAATCAACACCGAGTGTGGTCGTCGAATATTCTTCACAGGCAGCACCAACACCCACACCACGTTCTCTTCCATGCACACCGCCGTCGAAAGCGCTACTCCCTTCTCCTCTTGCTTCTACCTCCCCTCCCCTGACACCGTCTCCAAGTTCTCTCTTCCTTGGACGTCGTCTGCTATGCCTTCGAGCGTGGATCTTGGTGTCTATGCGACGCCTGGTAGCCATCATACGGATGCGACGTCGTGGGATTATCCAGATATAGACTACATGTCCTCATACCCTCCCTCCGCGTCCTCTTCTTCTGAGAGCGTGGTGGGCCTAGATCTAGACGTTACTTCCAAGAAGATTCTGGAGGACACCTCGCCTGCTCATTTGGCCATCTGGCGTCGCGATCCCGTCCTCACAAAGGCTTTGAATCCCTATGTGCCCACTGTCGTCGTGAATACATGCAGACAGGAGGCACATGCCCAGCTGGGCACGTTTCCCTCGTATCCGCCACCCCCTTCCCAACAACCACATGTCCCCAACAACGTTTCTGGACTCCCTCGGCCGAGTTCGCCCGTCCCCATTCCGATCCCCCGTTCTTCCAACGGCAGTGAAGAGAAGCGGTGGTCATCCTCTCTCTGGCGCTTTTCCTTTCCCCGTCCATCCTCACCCCAGCGAACACCACCCGGCAGCAATGAGGAGACGCGTCGCGGCCGGCGAGGCTCGCTTACGGATGTCTTTCCGTTTCATTCCTTTTTCAGCACCAGTCCGACGTCCTCGTGGCGTCGCTCGCCGTCGCCACCTGCGTCGGCTACCACCACCACCTCTGCGACGCTTACGGTGTCGCCGCAGACGACGACGGTGACATCTCGGCTACACGCCGGCGAGCAGTGTCGTCAAGCTGCACGACCACGGACAAGACGGTGGTTCTCTCCTGGAAAACTATTTGCCACCGCTGGGGCTTCGTAGGAAGACCTTGGCACTGTCGTTCCCTACCGTTTACGTCTCGCCTGCTTGCTTGTTTGATTTCGTAGGTATGCACTACAGCATCAAAGGACGATCCAGCGTGTGTGTACACTGGCCGCGTGCATTATTCATTGTTGTTGGCATTTTTTTTACATATCGAGCCACTTCGACGTTCGCGACTCCAATCCCACTTGTTTTGTTTGCTTCTCTTTCTCTCTGTCTTTTTTTTCTTTTGCTTCATTCGTCCGTTTTGCTTCTTTTTGCCGTTTAAAGACAGCACATGTATGTATGAGTACCAGGCGTACGAGAAATGTCCTCACGTCACCATGACCTTTTGACGACCAACGTTCAGCGCACGATAAACGCACCAATGCAATGCACCCAGATCCTTTGCCACATGTGATTCCCCCATCCCATGCATAGGAGTCACGGGGTCTTGCCACCCTCTCGTCTTTTTCTAGAACCAAGACTCGGAATGCGCGATTGGAACGCACCTTCCACATTGGGTCATTCTGGAAAACTATGTCAACGGGAGATTTCCTCGGACACCCTCGAAATGGAAAATGCACGCGTGACATGTTTGGACGTGCCGGAAGGAAAACCAAAAGTGGCATTCGGTTTCTGGAAATTCCACTTGGCGTCCAGAACGTCCCGGATCTCCATCCTCGGAAATTCGAGAACACCTGAGCAGTGAAGAGAGGGGAGGTTGGCCATCTCTTTCCAGCTCTTGTGTAGAATGGTCAAGGACCCGGGGCGGAGGATCGCTGATCCAGCCTGCCACTCAGCCTGTCAACACGTCCACTCTGGACACCCTACCCGCACGCACATCCGGCCCCGCGGTTTCAGATCGAGGCAGCGGAGGTGTGCCAGCACCGATGCTTATTGACGGCGTGACGGATGTCGATTGGCAATAACGTATCAAGACACGATTTGAAAGGCCCAAGCCCCGGTGGTCGCTCTTGTCGATTGGCAATGCCAGCGGGCTAGTATTTTGCCGCGCTGTACGTTCGTTCCGACGGCTTGGGCACGGGCACCGGGCCATTGTTCTGTCGATCGATGTCGGGGGGCCACTCTCGAGACGGTGTCTGTCAGCCGTTGGCTCTGACATGGTCCGAATCTAGGATGGACGACCGGGATGGTCCCCCCACCACCAGAATCCGACGTCGTAATGGACCTGTTTGCGGGGACACACAAGACAGTGCTCAGAGCTGCATGTCGTCACAAAGGGTGTGTCATGGATGGACCTCCTCCCCTCTCAGTTCTCAGTGAGTACAATTGATGCCAGACGAGCAGCGTTGAACCCCCCGAGACACTGAGGCATTGGGAACTAGGATCTAGCGCGTAGCAGCGGGGCCAAATGTGGGCCAATGATGATTAAGGACGTTGATGTCGTAATAAATACTTACTTGTGCAGACATGGCCCGCACACACCACCGTGTCACCTACAAAATTGTCAGCCTCGCCTGTCACAACAAATCATCGCTGTCAACCAATTACCTTTTTGAAATTCAACGGTCCTTGTGGCCTTGGTCACCGACCTAGGACGTTTGTATTCGTGATCCGGCTCTTGTCTGGAGGTATTTGTAGTGGAATTGTCGGCAGGAACCTGGACTGTTCGTACCTGCTTGGATATGGGCCAGGCCCACTCATTCACGTCCAAATTATGCATTTGAGTATGGTCGGTGGTTTATCTGATGCGGTGGCGGCTGCCAGTACTAGTGTGTCTTCAGGAGTGAGTGCCTCAGAGAACGCTAACAGTCTCAAATTCGTGCGTCACAGATCGAAACGGTGCAATTCAACCATAAGCGTCACTTACTAACTGAAGGCGAGTAGGTCAACGTGATCACGACGAGCTAATAAACAGAGGGCCAGTTAAATAAGGACGAGAGAACCTAGCACATACAACACACTGGAGCTACGTTAGTACCAGCTCACGATGTATTGCAGAGAAATATTGACCTTTGAATTAGGTCGACAGTGTGACACAAGCCGGCACTACGGTGAGCGTGGGCTGCGCGGTGGCGGCATCCTCTCTCGTCTCTTCAAATCATCCCCCTCTCGTTCCCGTCTTATCCGATCCTCCTCTCTCCTCCTCAGCCGATCCCTCTCCCGCTTTTCCGCTTCCCACCGCTGGCGCTGTTCCTGCATCCGCGCTCGGTCCTCCTCCCGTTTCCTATCCCGCTCCTCCCGCTCAATGACCCGAATTCGCTTCTTTTCCTCTTGCTTCTCACGATCAAATGCCTCGCCTTCAGCATAGTCTCTGCGCGTACCCAACGCACGGGCCATCTTGTCCAATTCGACCTTTTTGGCGGCTGCAATCCCGTGGGTGTCAGATGCTTTCAGTTTTTTGGATGGCGTGGCGAGCGAGGCGAGATCGTCCAATAGTTCTTTACGAAGTGTTGCGACGCGTTCTTCGATCTCTGTCTCGTCGAGTCTGTCGAATGGTGTTAGTGAAAGAAGAGATGGATTCAGAATCGTGACACACCCATCGTCCTCGAGACTTAGTTGTAGTTCTAGACACTTGACCTCGACCTTTCGTTTTCGTTCGTGCTCAAGAATCGCTTCGTCAGGCTCTCTGTGTTTCGGAGGTGCGACATCCCAGGCCGCAGCGCGCTCGGCGGCGGTTTCGTGTGTTCTTAGCACGGACAGATTGCGCTGAACATAGCCGTTGGTTCCACTATAAAAACAGAGATTAAAAAAAACTAGTTTGTATTGCATTGGTTAACATACCTTCCGCGGGGAGTGGTCAGACCAATACCGTTGTACATTGCGGTTAAGTGTTGGTGCTCTTGCTGACAAAGACAAACAGAGTTGAAAGCATGTGGCGGTACTCCCCCGATATGGCAAGTCCACTCCTTGCGCCGTACGTTCAGAATGGCGAGCCTCCAAGGCTATGTCGACCGTAAGTCAAGACTATCGGTTTTTGTATTCGTATCTTGACCTGATTCACCAAGGTCGTGTGCTCCTCGTGCTCCAGGACGGAAGGGCCATCGTGGTGAGTGGTGGCGACCTTTTCTGGTACTATAACTTGAGTGTTCAACCCAGTACACAGGGCGTACTCGCAGGTTTTGACCAAAAATCCAACGTCGTTCTTTCCGAGTCCAAGGAACGCGTATACAGCATGGAAGAAGGCGTCGAGGAAATCCCACTCGGACTCTACCTCGTCAAGGGCGACATGATGTATGTCTCCAGTATCTTGTCGAAAGCAAAATACCACCTCTGACCTTGACTAGCGCCCTCATCGGGGAAATAGACGATGCAATCGATCAAGCCGTCGATCTGTCCACTATACGTGCGGAACCCATTCCCCCGATCCGATATTGATCTATTCAACACGCAAAACGTTGTGTTGTCTAAATTTTGGAGTCGTGTACATAGTACACATCCGAGTCGTACTTACGTAGTTTGAGCTGTGCTAGTTGACCTAGTTTGGAAGCCCAGGTTGACGCGATTCAACCATGTCTGATGCAGGCTCGAATTCAGTCGTTACAGAGATCAACGATGCAGACCATTCAAACCTGTTCACTTACGTAGATCGCGACAAGTAAGCCCATGCGTCGTCTAGAGTAGCCCACTCACCCACCCGTGCAGCGTGTATGGACTGAATCTTGCTGTTCCCGAGCAAGCGAAAGCGCTCATCAAAGCATGGTCTGATCGCGAGGATACGACCCAGTACGCAGATTCGGGCGTAGATGACCAGGTGAGAATGAACCACCGCGAGGCTGATGACATCACACGACCCTGCTGCCTGCAGATGATCATACACGTTCCCTTTTCCCAAAACGTGCGCATCAAGTCCGTCATACTTAAACTCGGTAATACACCCTCCTTCCCTTATCCTTGCGCATTCCGCCCGTCTTTACGCCACAATCGCTGACATCCCTCTTTCATGTTGCACGTTACCGATTCTTCGCACACTGCCTTACCGACATGTGCTCGCGTGACGACCGCATGTGAATAGGACGCGGCGAGTCGACACCGCGACATCTCAAAATCTTTGTCAACTATCCAAACATCATCGATTTCGCGGACGCAGAGGTCACGAAGCCACATCTTGATATCAGCCTTCTCGAAGGTGAAACAGGGGTCGTAGAGTACCCGATGAGGGTGGCGGCATTTACGAGCGTGCACACGTTGAGCCTCTATTTCGTGAGTCGTGTTCTCCTTGGAACGTTAGGCGTGCCCTCTGCCTTGGATACGGCACTCCGCGAACGGGCTTCTTTTTTTTCCCTTGAGGTTACTAAATGTGGGATCATGTACTGATCATTACAAACGTTATCATGATTGCGGTCAGGGAGATTCGGTCGGCGGGGATCTGTCCAGGGTGTACTTTATAGGGTTCAAGGGTGACTCGAAGACGAACAGAAAGGAAGGCAAGAATAAGCTCGAGGTACCTGCTGCGAATGCGGCTGATGCGCCGTTGGTCGACCGGTTGAAACAGAATGTTGGACGGCAGACGACAGCACGGTGAAGCAAACGTACTTTGTACATACACCTACATGCGAATGTCATGCAGAACTTGCGCGTACTATGGGCCTGGCAACTCCGGGCCGCCATGCCGCCATGTTTTGTTTGTTCGTGCGGTTCTTTATCGATGTGGCACCCGAACACATGCAACTTGATCAGTACGTCTGCCAGAAAATGCACCACGCACTTGAAGTTCGGGAGATCCTTTCAAGCATATTTGGTCACTGTCGTCCTCCTGGTCTGAACAAATACGACCGTCGAGGACTCACATCGGATCTTGCTGCTCTGGCTAGAACATGTCGCACATTCAAGGAGCCAGCATTGGATCTACTTTGGTCAGAGTTGGACGACCTATCCCCTCTATCACGGTGTCTTCCAGAGATATCCCATTCGATACCCTTGGTAAGATAGCTTCTTAATTTCATAGCAGTCCGATTTACCAGTGGCAACCATTTGTCTAAAGGGACTGTCCACTGTCTACGGCCACAGGAAATTGTACGGGTTTAGACGACCACTCGAACGAGGTGAATGTGATGTTCTTCGAAATTACACACGTCGTGTCTGGCACATACGTGATGTGGGAGGACTCGACTGGGATCCTGTCAAAATCTTTGCCATTGTTCCTGTTACCGACTCACTCTTCCCGAACCTTCGATCCCTGCAATGCACCATTTATCCAATGGAAACCATGCCTTTCTTGCACCACCCTTTCCCCTCCCTCACTGTTCTCACTCTCCGGTTATGGGATTCAGTAACTCTGCATACGCGGCTTCAGGATCCTCTCAAGCCATTCGCCAATTTCTCCCCTGGTATTAGGGAAGTTCGCATCGATAGCTGCGAGGATCTTGAACTCGGGAAACTGATCTCTCGTTATATCCATTGCTGGCATTGTCTCGAGTCGGTGGATTGTCCCAATATATGCTTGAGTGTGGATGCTCTTGTGCGTCTGTCTCGCATGTCTTGCTTGACCCGGCTCGGGTTCACGTTGGATGCTAAACTCCTGGATTGGATTATCCTTTCCAACTCGCTGCTCTCCTTCCCCAATTTGCAACGCTTGAACTTGCAATCTACATACTTGGTTCTGGTTTCTAGGTTTCTTTCCCGATCCAGACTGCCTGCGATCACGCATTTTCAATCGTCTATTTATACCTCTCCTTCCAAAGAGGACCTCACCTCCTTCATGGCTAGCGTTGACATGTCTGGAATGTGTCACACCGTCCAAGATTGGACCTTGGACCAAGAGCATGATGACAACGAAGACATGTTCTCCTCTCGACGTCCTATGTCAGGGTCTCTCTTACTTTGCCTCGACGATCTACGAACTTGTATGGCGTTCGGCAATCTCCGTCGCATCAGTCTCAATATCGAGTGGAATGTCGGCCTGATGGACAGCGATGCCTTGACACTGGCGTCGGCATGGCCCAAGCTAGAGCAACTACTCATAAATGCGGAATGGGGTTGGAACACGTCCGGCGGCATCACGCCAGATGGAGTGGCAAATCTGCTGGAAACATATCCACTGTTGAAATCGATTTCCCTTGCTATCGACACTCGTGGATATACCGAGCTGTCTCCAGCCCAATCATCGCCGATCCTCGAAGCTTCAGGTGTGCGCAGTCGTCTTGACATCAACGTCGTCGACTCCATGATCGAACGAGAATCGGTGCCAACTATGGCGACTTTTGTTGCCAGTTTCATGTCCCGCTTCGACCTTTATCTCAGATATTGGGATGTTTGGGGTGCGACTGAGCAACCCGGCGGGAGGAAGTACAGCGACCGTTGGACGGATGTGCATATTCGGGCTGGAAGGATTTCTGGGTCGGGTCCTGTATTTCGGTTTCCTAGGGTTATCCAAGGCAAGTCACTTGAACAAGATTTGCTGCTGTTCGATCTGTGTACTTATTTTCAAGCAGGCCAGCACTGAGGAGGTTGAAAAGGACACTGAATGTAACTTTGAATGTTTTGTTGACTATGATTAGGCATACTTTGTACGGAAATTGGCACGACTGTTATGACTTCCCTCTCAGACGGAGATCATCACCCACATGAAAAAAAAGCCAGAAACGTACAAGTAGAAACGATAAGCCACCACAAGCTTGGAATATCCCCAAGTTCTATAGTGAGCGCCTTCCGGTCGTCCAAGATGAGCCTTATCTACAAAGCTCTTGTCATCCTCAATGCTGGCATCGTCAACGTAATCAAGATGCTTGTTTGCAAACAGAACTCAGGCGGTCATACAGCCGTAGTCTCGAGAGCCACTTCATCGAAGTCATATGCTACATAAGTAAGTCTTCTAGTCACGTGTTCTTGCTCCAAGCCATTTTTCTGGTTCCGAGCCCCCATGAATGAAGGCATCATGGACCACCCAACAGCCGCGGCTCGTCCGAACCTAGGATGACATGTCTGCCGAAGTTTATTTCCTTGGCTGTCCCGACAAGCCTATCAAGAACGATGCCTTTGATGGATACTACCTTTAAAGGCTGGACACCGTCTGGGTGCTGGTGAACGGTACGAGCTGGTATGAAAGACCCGCGTTTTTGCTCCCTGGTCATGACCAAACTTGATTTTCTGTGCGGCGGGAAGCTCGGATGAGCAGTTTCACTGTATGGCTGGCGATGTCACGGGTGTGTCCCGTGCGTGTCCTTGTTCATCTCACTTACAAATTCTCGTAGTGACTGAAACAGGTATGAAAACATACGTCGCCATCAAAATCAACACAGACTTTGTAACTTCTCTGATTGACGATGGTGTATGTCACAAAGATAAGCTTTTTGCGACCATCGAATCCGCAAATCCTGGCCACCCGGTATTTCAGCACTGCCTGGCTCTTCTAGGCCAGTTTTGTAACAGATATCTTGAGTCCTAGTTTGATAACCCTTCGACCTCCCGGCTGGGGTGTCCCCCGCGAAGCGTATTACCAAGCAACTTATCTATGCACTTTGCTTCCACGAGGAGTGTGGATATATTCATGGAGGTAGTATGTTGTATCTCTCGTAGTTCAGTCTTCGCTGATTGATCGATCTTCGCATGTTAGGCCAGACAGTATTTTCGTGAAGCTCCCTCATGCGTCCAGCACGGAAACCGACGAGTACACACGAGGCCATCCAACTCTCACATACGAATGTCCCGCGACGTTCAAAGAGGCGATCGCCTCACAAAACATCGTTCTCAGCCAATCCAAGCTCTTCCAAATTTCAATCACTCGTTGGACGACATTGTGGTTTATCTCGTTGATTATAAGGAGGGTATGTATGTGTTTTTGATGTTCAACTACTTTTGAATAGCACTGCTGCGCCACACCTGTCATCTGCACAATTATCGTTCAAGTCACATCAGTACGAGATGATTTGTGCGCCCAATGTCATTCTTCGCCACCCGTAGGGTCTGCCCATATGGTCCCTTCTGCTGTCTCGTACGTCACCCAGCAGATGGTTTGAGTGCCAGTACATTCTGATTTTTTTTCCAACCAGAGTACAAGAGATTACTATTGACTGTGCCCTCTTTGGTCGGCCAGCCTACTTGTCAGTTATCCATTTGCAACGGATGATAAAGTTGCTCGAACCATTTCTCTCGAGTTTATCGAAGCGTGCAAGGATCGTTCCACCTATTTTGATGTGGACGGTGCGTGAAGGAGTTTCTGACGTCCTAGGAAGCATGACTTGGCCCCCTTTTTTCGTAGGTAACTTTCGCCAACTCGCAGGCTTTAGTCCGACTACCATCGAAGACAGTTTTTGCAAACTAAATGTCGATAGACAAGAGGTTCCAGATGCCGCAGCGTCTATCCAGCGTTGTCTACCATTGGATCCTGTCCGGCGTCCCACAGCGACGGACTTGTTGGCTGATGCCTAGCCAGTGTCGGTATAAGGTACTCGAGCTTGTAATGAACGGATGACTGTAAGAAAGACCACCATATTGTACACCTTGTTATTTCCCGCTCGTGTAAATGGCTGTTATGATCACTTCCCTTATTCTTGCACATTCCGTCCGCAAGTAATGGCTGACATCCATTTCATGTTACCAATTGTTCATTCACCGCCTCGTTGATGGCCACATTGTCCGTACATCTGAATAGAATGCGGCAAGACGACGCCGCGACTTATCACAAGATTAGACTTCTCGAAAACAAAACAGCGGTTGCGGAGTAGCCCTGTGGACCACCGTCAGCAGCGTATGCATCAAAAGGAGTACGATGTCTCAGTTGCAGAAACGATGCAGGGTGAACCACTGGAAAAAGGGTCATCCACAAGCCCGATATGATTAGAGTAATGATACCAGACGCAAACGACCCAAGCTAAATTGAGAACTTGACTCACACCATGTTGACTCCAAACTTTAGGATACGCACTGCGGGACGATGGGCGGCCCGACCATTCCAACTTTCAAGTTGTCTCTCTGTACATCGTCTGGGAGGGCAAAGACGTTACTGAAGGGATTTGGCAGGCGCAGGTTCTTGCTTTCCGCCCTTCCCCGGTGGAATCAGTCCTGTGTCACTTGAAAACTGGGTCGATTCCGACGAATAGAACCTCACCAAGCCTATAGGCTAGGGACCACTGGTAATCGAATATCCGCTGCTAAGGAATGGGAATGTTTGAATAAGTACGAGGCAGATTATCAGTTTCCTGTTGGAGCTAAGAAAATGATGCTGAAGCCTAGTATGAACTTGAAATCAACAAGACTTTGCGCTGGATCAGATAAGTCCGACTCCTTGCTAAAAACAATGTTTTGTATTTTGTGTATGCCGCCTCCATCCGAATCTTTCGTTCCTCCGGTCTTCCTGTTAGATGGTAAGTAGTACTTGCATACCGTTGGCAGTTCCGCGAATTCGGTCCAGCCACAGCAGGAGTCAATGTGTTTACATGTGTTTACTACGTGGAGCTTCGCCTGAGACTAAGCTTAAATGACGCCGTGTCGACAGACGCCAACTGGAACAATTGTAAGTTTCAAGTTTGTAGTGTTGCTTGCCAGTGATTTGGATTTAATTCAGGGAAATGAATCAGCCTTTTTTCAAATATCACTTTGATATACATGATCGGGTGGGCACTGCAACAACTTGAATGGGTTGAATGCGGAACAGTCGTAACTTCAAGTGTCCCACCTTCGTCCAGAGGGCCCTCGGAAAATGTGAGAACCATGGTCCCGTGGTGATTCAACAAGGCCTATCCGGCGTCCAGCTGTTTTCGGCAGAGAATAAGTAATGACCGTAAGTGATGAAATCTATCGGAGTAGAGATTGCTCGTTCACGTTATTCGGTGTGATATCTCACCCCGCACCACTACATGAGGCAACTATTCAAGGAACGAATTATTGGCCGCAGAATCTGCATATTCAATCCTATATCGTGTCCGAAGAACAGCAGCAGCCTGAGGTACTCAAAGTACTAAGCTTGGCGAAATTTTCGGTTCAATCCTCGCTTCCCGCCATGACCGGCGGCGTGACAGCTTTATTCTCATTATTTCCTCGTATGTACTAGTGCCCAAACTTGGGCGGCATGCCATGATTCTTCGAAGTTCGAATCGGTATTCTGCTCCCACCGTGATTGATAAATATTTCCAGATGCCACTAGGCGCATACGTTACCCAGCCGTCGGATCAGATATCCCTTGGGTATAAAAAGCCGATCTCTGTTACTACTAATACCATATGGTTCTGCGTCCCGCGACTCATCCGCACTCGCGATTCATTCCTTCCTAACGTCGCTCCGTCACAATGTCTGCATCCTCAGGTTTCGTCGAACGCTGGTTACCTACGACACTGGCATCTGTGATCCACGGACAGTTCTTCAAGGATCACTTCGAAAACCCTCACAAGCAGGGTGATTATTCGACTGCCATTAAAGGTTTTCTTCAAGTGCTTTATGATCGGGGGATCAAGAACGAGATAGAGGAACTTTTCAACAAAGCTGTTGCACAAGTTGATAAAGATAAGAAGGTGCAGTCCTATAAGCGTCACAACGTCATAGAAAGCTGACATTTTCCAATGGACTTGACGAAAAGTACGAGGTCAAGAACTTTGTAGATTTCCTGGGCAAGGTAGACCAGATCGTCAGGGGGCCGCCAAAGTTCTACAAAGCCACTGCTGGTGAACAAGCCAGCGAGCCTATTGGTGTACCGATACATAACATCCTCGATCCGATCATTAACACCCCCGCGGGTTACACCTTACTAAGTCGGAAGGATTTCAACGTTGCGCTGAGGGTTTTGTTGTATCAATGGGGTTTATACCTTGCGGACGATCCAACTTCTAACAGCACGCTAAATGATGGCGAGCACGGATGGTTCAGCGTCGCTGGTTTTGCGTTTTTGGAGTCAAAGCTGGGGAAACTGAGTTTCTGGGAGACTTACGAAGAGGATCCTAGGCTCACCGGCGAGAATCGCCCATTTCCATACTACAAGACCTGGGATTCATTTTTCACCAGAGCGTTTAAGCCTGGGGTACGCAAATCCGTGGATCAAAAGAGTAACCCTTTCTACCTCTATAATCCTTGCGAGTCCACCGTCTTTCGCACTGCTGCGGATGTCCGTCTCCGTGACATGTTTTGGCTCAAGGGCCGGAAGTACTCTCTCTATGACATGCTCGGTGGCGACGCTCATCCAGAGTTGTCCGATTACGCCCAGAAGCTAGAGGGTGGATCCGTCCTCCAGTCATTCCTTTTCCCATACGACTATCATCGCTGGCACAGCCCTGTTAAAGGCACGGTCCTGGCAAGTAAGGTCATTCAAGGGACCTATTTCTTTGCGCTGCCTGACGAGGCCCCTGAATTCGACCCCGACTTCTTGCCTGGTAATTCTCACGGTGACATCTCTCCAGATCCGAATCGCCAGCTCTGGAACTATGCCGCCGCCACTCGCGCCGTATTCATAATCGAGCCTGGAGACAGAGAATCAAATTCCCCAATCGACTTGATCGCATTCGTCGCCATCGGAATAGTGGAGGTGTCTTCTTGTGAAATCACCTATAACAAGAGGCAGAGGAACAACCCTGAGTGCATCGATGTCGGGGACCAACTTGGGACGTTCCGTTACGGTGGATCTGCCTTCGCGTTGATCGTGAAGACGAAGGATGACCACAAGCTTGTCTTTAAAGATATCCACGATTGTCCCGTTGAACTCGGCCAGCACCACTTGATCAACTCGGTCATCGGGGAGATTTTTTAGAAGCGGTTAGTTGCATGTCTCATGTGAATAGATGCCCTGATTGGCGGGTGTTCCAACCACCTCAGATCTATATTGTTTGCTGAACAGTAGTACCAGTGATTTTGCCCGTTTGAAATATACAAACGCTCGATTGGCGGGATATCTCGATGGCGTACTTCATAGGGTTCAGGTGACTATGAGTTGCTCGAGGACGAACAGAAAAGAAGGCACAGAAGTCTGAGATACCTACAGATTGGGCTGGTGAACCGCTGGTCTGTCGGCCAATTGAAGCAGAATGCTGAGGGACAGCAGATGAGAGCACAGTTAAAAAAATATACTTCCCAGAAGTTTGAAGAAGTGGTCAAGGCTCCAGAGAGGAACTGTGATGTGCTACATGTGAGATCGAACAAGGTGCTAGCTATAGGATTGGTGTGTTCGAGCTCCGTGGTGTTGTATCAAAGGCATTCCCGACGTGGGGAATAACACAAGTCCGACCTGACGAACCCTACCATACGTCCCTCTTTGTTGACTTGTGCGTGCATTTAGCATCCAGGTCGCGATGTTGAGAAAGTCGACATTGAAAACGTCAGTCAATGATGATGGAACTGGCGCCAGAACTTGTCTCTAAAGGCTTCAAGTTTGCCAAACAAACCACGTTACTTCTTCACCGTGACAGTATGGACAAAATACGGATAACCATTTCCATAAAACGCGTACGGACAAGGGGAAACATAGGGAATAGATTAGAGACCCACGTGGATAAACGGAAGCCAATCTTTGAACGATACGGACTTGTCTTGACGAAGTTGTGCCACAGCATCGTGCAGCGCTCTTGCGGCATCCCTATGATTCGGTCTGGTCCCATTCTGAAATAATCGCTCGTAAACGTCCCTTGCTAACCCAGGCGCAAGCCTGTCGCTGATCGTCCACATCGTGCCAATCACCCCTCCGTACCCAGCAAATAGCATCGCCGCCGCGATGTGGATAGCTTCATCTGAGAGATCCTCATCGCCAGTTGCTGTCTGGCACGCAGAAAGAAATGCAAGCCCCCCGCGGGGCCGTGATAGCCCGATGGTGTCGGAGACTCGTAGTCGGCGTTCATTGGCGAGACAGAGACCACTGTTGGTAGCGTTCGTAGCATCCTGGACACCGTGGCAGGCAAAATGGACCCAATCCGCTTCCTTCATGAGGGAAAGCACCTCTTCAACTGTTCCGTCAGAAGATTCCATGAGGGTTACCCCAGCAGATGGAAAACTCTTGATTACCGCCTTGATGTGTTCTAATTCGGTGTTTGTACCCGGAAGTTTGCGCAGGCCATCTGTGGCTGGCTGACGGACAGCAAGAAGGTGAAGATCACCGTTTGGTGCGGCATCAGGACTGGATGAGGCGAGAATGCTGAGAGTAGGTGTATATGAAGAGACGACAAAGTCAAACACTTTGTTTCCGAGATGTGAGAAACGTGAATCATAGAAGCCAGCTGCGTGAATAGGAAGAAACGTAAATGGCCCAGTTGGACACCAAAAAATGCGTGATGGGAGGGCCTCGGGGACCTGCTTAGAGACATCAGCAGTCAACGTGTCGAAGAAACAAAGAAGAACATACTGAGAAGGCTAGGGCATCAAGTACAGGTTTGACGACGCATCTCCACAGGGGAGCCAGGATGGACTCACATCCACTGGCGCCCTGTGGTACAGGATGTCCCTCACGAGCTTGACGAACAAACTTGTCCAAGTCAGTCCGAAGCTGTTTCGACCGCTGAAAAGTAAAGCTGGAGAGTGGTACATGGATAACTTGATCCATTTCGGCAAGCACAATCAATGCGTCACATCGCGTCTCTGTAGCGTTGAGGAAGACTACTGGTCCAGACCCTGCCGAGGCACGGAGCTGAGAGATTTCTTTGTGGAGGAGGAACCGCTCGAAACCAGGTAACTGACGAATTTCCTGAAGCAATTTATCCCGCTGGATTGCAAGCTGACGGTGCCTGTCAGCTTCCTGTTGCAGAGACTCGCGACGGTCTACAATCGTTGCCTGTTCTGATGATAGGAATAACTCTGAGAGTTTTTCGCGTGCGAAGCTAGCGCCCTCCAATGCTGCAGACAAATCCCGAAGTTGACGGCCATGACTAGGATACAGAGATGACAACTCATTATAGGAATTGCGGAGCTGGAGTAACTCCCCCCAGACGATCGAGCGCCCTTGCTCGAGCCATTCAACTGCTGTTTCTGGGTGCCCTGCATCCAAAGCTGCCGCTGCTGCCTGGCGGGCAATATCGGCACTCTGGAACAGCTTCTGGTAACGGTGGGAAAGGGAGAGACCGATCCATGCCAGTTGAGGAAGGAGGGAAATAGAAACGGAGTGTGCATGAAGGAGAGAGTGATGGCGCAGAAGACGAGCAGACAAAATCCAATTTTGTGATGCACGAAGCCGAATGGCTACATCACCTGCAGAGGATAAAGCGGCTGCAGAAGATAGCACAAGGACCTGCTGAAGATCTCTCAACTCTCCAAAGCGCTCGAAACGAGTAACAAAGAAGTTGGCAAGGTTGTTCAAACGACCACATTTGTCATAGTGGCCATCTGGCGTCAGGCGAACGGCATCTTGGAGTCTTGAAATGGCTTCCTCGAGGTCACTTAGACCTTCGAGGCGCTCGAAACGAGTGATGAGGGGGTCACCAAGGTTGCTCAAGTACCCAGGTTTGTTAGGGTGACCATCTGGAGTGAGGTGAGCAGCGTCTCGAAGCTTCGAAATGGCTTCCTCAAGGTCACCCGGATCTCCGAGACACTTGAAACGAATGCAAAATGTGTAGCCAAGGTTGTTCAGATACGCAGGTTTGTTAGGGTGGGCATCTGGGACAAGGTGGACAGCATCCTGAAGCCTCGAGATTGCCTCCTCAAGGTCGGTCAGATCTCCGAGGCGCTCGAAACGAGAGCGGATGAAGGTTCCGAGATTGTTCAAACAACTATGTTTCATGGGGTGGCCATCTGGTGTGAGACAAACAGCATCCTGAAGCCTCGAAATGGCCTCCTCAATATCACTCAGCTCCCCGAGGTGCTCGAAACGACTGTGGAAGGAGGTCCCGAGGTTGACCAGATACCCAGCCTTGTCAGGGTGATCATTTGGGGCGAGATGAACAGCATTCCGAAGCTTCAAAACTGCTTCCTCGAGGTCACCCAGCTCTCCAAGGTGATGGAAACGAATGACGAAGGAGATTCCAAGGTTGTTCAGACGACTGCACATGGCGGGGTGGCCATCTGGGGTAAGGCGAATGGTATTCTGAAGCCTAGAAATAGCTTCCCCGAGGTCACCCAGATCTCCGAGACGACTGAAACGAGCGATGAAGGAACTACTGAGGCTGTTGAGGTAACTGGATTTGTCGGGATCACCATCTGGAGTAAGGTTAACGGCATCCAGTTGTCTCAAAATGCCATCCTCGAGGTCATTCAGATCTCCAAGGTGCTCGAAACGAGTGACGAGAGAGATACCAAGGCTGTTCAAACGAGTGCATTTGTCAGGATGACCATCTGGAGTATAGTGAACAGCGTCTAGAAGCTTCGAAATGGCCTCCTCGATGTCACTCTGATCTCCGAGGCGCTCGAAACGAATGCGGAGGGAGATTCCAAGGTGGTTCAGGTACCCAGGTTTCATAGGGTGACCATCTGGGGTAAGACGAACGACATCCTGTTGCCTCGAAATAGCCTCCCCGATGTCACTCAAATTTCCAAGGCGCTCGAAACGAATGCGAAGGGAAGTTCCAAGGTTGCTTAGATACCCAGCCTTGTTAGGGTGGTCGTCTGGAGTAAGATGAACAACATCCCGTTGTTTCAAAATGGCTTCCTCGAGGTCGTTCGGATCTCCAAGACGCTCGAAACGGGTGCTGAAAGAGGTTCCGAGATTACCCAAATACCCAGGCTTCATAGGGTGGTCATCTGGTGTGAGGAAAACGGCGTCTTGATGCTTCGAAATGGCCTCTTCGAGGTCATCCAGCTCCCCGAGGCGCTCGAAACGAGTGTGCAAGGAGGTTCCGAGGTTGTTCAGACACCCGGGTCTCATAGGATGGTCGCCTGGGATAAGACGAACTGCATCCCGTTCCCTCGAAATAGCTTCCTCGAGGTCATTCAGAACTCCAAGGAAGTCAAAACGAGTTTCGAGAGAGGTTCCAAGACTGGTCAGATACCCAGGCTTGTTAGGATGACTATCAGGAGTGAAGCGAACAGCGTCCCCATGGCTCGAAATGGCTTCTTCGAGGTCATCTGGCTCTCCGAGGTGCTCGAAACGAGTGATGAAGGATGTTCCGAGGAGGTTTATATGCATAGGTTTGTCAGGGTGGCTGTCTGGGACAAGGCGAACAGCTTCCTTTTGCCTCGCAATGGCTTCTCCGAGGTCACTGAGATCACCGAGACACTCGAAACGAGTTCTGAAGGAACTTCCGAGGTTGCTGAGATACCCAGGCTTATCGGGGTGTCCATCTGGGATAAAGCGAACAACATCCTGAAAGCTTGAAATCGCTCCCTCGAGGTCGTCGAGCTCTCCAAGCCATTCGAACCGGCGTCCCAACGCAGTACCAAGACTGTTTAAACCCGCGAGGTGCTGGGGACTCCGAGGTGAGATAGACTCAATGAATGTAGCGAGAATCGAGATTGCCTGTTGCAGGTCCGCTAAATCACCGAACCGTTCGAAGCGGGTCAGCAGTGCATTGGCAAAGTTTAATGGTCCTATGTCTGTTGCTTGTGAAGTCGGCCCCACCGTCGACTGGCCATGCGTGCAGTCCGCCTGCATTGCTTTCCCTCCGTGAAGCTGGAGCATAAAAGTTGCAGCTCGGCGCCCATGACTCTCGGCAGAACTCAACTCCATCGCCTCATGCAAGAGCGCTTCGACTTCTGTTACACCGCTATCCCCTCGATGCTGAAGCTGGGCCAAATATGCCGCGGCCAACTGAATTAACGTCGAAGCTCGGTCAAGATGGCCAGCTGGACGCGCAGCAAGCGCATTGCGATACAGAGCGACTGGGATGTCAAAGGTAGCACGGGAGTGGTTTGCTTGACAGTCAATTAGTTTTGCCAGCGCCATGTTAGACTGGACCACGGCACGACAGGGGTGGTCAAGTGGACAGATATTAAGTGCGTGCTCAAAGTATTCGATAGCGCACTGGAGATCCTGTTCAGACCCTTTTTTTCGGTAGCGCGAGAGAGCACTGTGGCCCTGGTCTGTCGCATCTTCCAGCTGATCACCGGATCCTGTATTTGGCTGTAACATATACTCATTAGCGAGGGTGACGGTGAACAGACTGCGTACTTACGCGACGAGGTTCAAGGATTCTCGCTGCTGACACGCCATTTTCATCGCATTTCCACGGTTTAATCATCACCAATAGAGACGAGCAAGGGGATACCACATCTCCGTCCTCGGGGAAGAAGATAAATGCTATCATGATGTCAATATTCGACCGACATGTAAATACGCGTACCACTCACGAAGGCCTTTCGTACTGCGATCAAGTAGTTCGTCCACCGTTATCGTCATCCTTCGGAGCTGCTCGCCATTTCCCAGTACAGGTTGGAATTCAAAGGATGCATAGACAGCAACCGCAATACTGGCAGAAGTATCAGATGGTCTACGGCCCCCGTCAGCTCTGACACGGCTGGAAAGGGATGGATCTTACATCGGAATCGGGCCATGCCATTCAAGTACGTCATCATTCACTGAGACTGGCTTGTTTTCGGTCCTCCATTCAAGGTTGCTGTGATGGACCGAAGCATAAAAGCCTGCGGGAATCCGTCTGAGGCCAAGAGAAAGATCTATTCCCCGGATACCTATGTCACTGTTAGCAAGCTTTTCGCTTGTCACGTACATAACATTCGCACTTGTAATAACAATTTTTCCGTTTTCGTCTGGGGGTATTGTAGGGCCCACGAAAGAGGGCGCATCTGGTGGCTGATCCTCTGGTGCGTGTGTTTCCTCATCGCCTTGCTCCTGCTCTGCACCGCCGGAATCAGAGACGTTGTTCTGTCAGCTAATTTAGCAGGCAAACTTGAACTAGGAGCGAGATAGGAAAGCTGACAGTCGACTCGGTAGACATGCTCGAAACCGGAAATTGTGGTCGTGGTCTGCTGGTAGTACTTGAGCAACAGCCCATTGTAAGTAGAGGAGAGATGTCAGAGTAACTTACAGGAAGCGACGTACCTCAAGTGCCTTGAAATACTTGGTCACTTGCTGTAGGCACAGCAAGTAAGGCGGTGATAGCATTCTTTAAAGAACAGAAGTTGCGCACTCCGGCGACAAGGTGGTGGCGAATCTCATGAAAGCCTACCCACAACCACGAGCTGATGTATGTCGATCGAGTCACATTAGAGCGGAGGAACCACAGCCTGAGGCTCTGCACGAATGGATCCTTGCTACATAAATTTTGACATCTAGAATATACTCTAGAACGAGCACTGTTTTCTTTTTTCTGTGCTGGTATATCGCCCAAATCACATCAAGACTTAGAAGACATTCGTTTTACATAACTCCCAACAAGACATAGGGGGTGACGTAGCCAGTCTAGATGCACGTAACAAGAGGGTGAAACCGATGACTGAGGGCATCCAGATACTCAAATTCCGCAAGGAGTAGCAATCAAAAATCGGAGTCCATCCGACGAGGACAGTTCACACGACTGACCAGTTCTAGATCCATCAACGGTCTAACGAACATGTTATTTATTGGCGGGATTGAATCATATCCCGAACGGACAGGAAAGCCTTAGTTGCGCCTGGAACCTGGGAGGGTGTGTCAGAAAGGTACAATGCAAGCTACGCGGAGGAATTCAAGAAACACCCACATCCGGTGGCGTGGTATCTCGCCAGAAAGTGGGGACAATGGATGTATAGTAAGTCCTGATGGCGACAGAGATGGGAAGGTGGGGATTTGATCGAGTAGTTTGTGCTATCCAGAATGAATCTTCTCAGCTAATGGTGACTCCGGCTCACCAATGACAACTACGCTCAACTTAAGTACGGCCCTCTATTAAATGCATTCAGGTACTCGGTGGGTCGTTCTTGCTGAAGAGATGTAGGACGCAACTGTGGATGGTGGTGTGGGTTGGGTGGACATGCCGAATAGCAAATGATGTAGAAGTTACCGTCGATGCAAGGAAAATGAGAACTTAAGGATGACGGAAACAATCGTGGTGGGATTCAATAACTTGAAGTACTGCTCGCTGGGATACACCTTCGTTACACACAATAGAAAGAAGAAACACAGAAACACACTGACATTTCCCCGAGAAACCAAACGGCCCGTCATGAGCCTAATGGCGAGGTGCTCGGTGGCAAGCCGTCACCAACATGGTCAGTTCGGAATACGACAGGCTGGGGATATCCCACGCGCCCGTGCGCTGTAACATGCCACTATTCCAATATGCCAACCCCTTAAGCTTCCCACTTGTTCGTCATGATACATATGTACCAGATTCGAGTGGCTTTCACATCAATCGTGACTCGTCATCTGGTTAGGGTCAAGTCATTGGAACAACCATGTTCGACATCACTAAGGTTGAAATAACACACTCTGCAGCTGGACGTCGTTGACTACGATTTGGGCACACTCTACGACTCGATACGGCTGGTTTCCGAACGAGTGTAGAGCCGTGCTATGTAACTGAAATCTCTTTGTGGAAACATGGTACGTTGTGTGTTATGCGCCTCATCATGACAATCTCACCTGACAGAACGACTCGGATCACACGAAGCACATGTACAATTAGCTTACACGCATTTGGTTCATCCGGGCACCCACCACCGTTGCCTGATCATGATGCTGGCATTCCTGGCCTATCCGACCAACGACCTCAGTAAACACCAATTTTTCCATGTAGAAGGTGAGGCCGCATAAAAAGGGCCAAATACTCTAGACCCACATCGCATTCAAGTTCTTCTTACCTCACGCCATCATCATCATGTTTACGCTCTCGCTTCTTGTGCTAGTTGCTACGGCCGTTACCGTACACGCCCAAACCAGCCTGACTGTCCTCAACAAGTGCGGTGAATCAGTCTTTCTGCACACTCGGACGGGGTTTGGAAGGATCAAGAACAATGTCGGTGTCGACGCTGGCGCGTCCGTCGACATGAACATCAGCCTCGACTGGGAAGGCTCGATTGGTGCTGGCAAGTGACCTACTACAGCTGCTGCGTCTCTGTGATCCACCCTGTGGCTGACATACTTCTCAACTTCTCAAGGTACGGGCTGCAACAAAGATGGCTCAACTTGTGCCACCGGTGGTCCGACCTGGAATGGCGTCACACCATTCAGCAGGGCCGATTTCAACTTCGTGAGCCACCTCTGCTATTTATCCGATTCGAAACTGACCAGGAAATGCCGTGCAGCATTCGATTCCAGGAAGCGTCACCTACGACCTCTCCCTCGTCTATGGTTACAACGTCGGAATGGAGATCTCATCTGCGGATATCAAGTGCTACGCATTTGCGTGCACCATCCCTTCCGGATGCGTAAGTGTTACAACGCATCGGGTTTGGGGCTGATGTGATAGGATGTCATGTGATAGCCTGTTCCGGGTCCGGGCGGAAGTTGCTACTCACCTTGTTGCGCGTCTGCTGGAGCCTGTAAAGGTGGTGCACTCCCAGATTTCAATCCAGGCTGTGCGAACAATGAAGGTCCTGGCCCCCAAAGCCCGTTCTACTACAACACCTGCTCCAATGCGTATGCCTTTCCTATTAACAATGGTACCAGTGAGCGTTTCTATTTGTGGTGACTAGCATGCATGTGATTGACGGTGACATTGCAGATAATTCCAATTTAGTGGATTATACTTGCCGCAACACAGTCGTCACCCTGACGCTCTGCCCTGGAACTACATCCCACTACCCCAAATAGTGTACTGCTATTAGGTGCAGTAACGCTCTATCAATGTGCGCTACATTGTGTGCAGTACAATATTAACATTGACCTATACGGTCGACCCGCTGTCACTTGTTTGTCCGCCATTCATCGATCTTGAGACCTGACCTCCGTTGTTGACCTGACATCCGCCGTGAAGCGCATACGCGCTTAAGGTAGAAGAAATCCTCCTGATCTAAGTGAGCGTCATAGAGCTGCTTCGGATCTTGTTCTGGCTAGGACATGTCGCACGTTCAAGGAACCAGCGCTAGGCATACTTTGATCGGAGCTGAAAGACCCATCTCCTTCGTCCAGATGTCTTCCGGAGGTGTCCAGTTCAGTACCTTCTGAACACAGGGTAAGACGGTTCCTTGGTTTCATTGTATGGGTTTAAAAGACCACTCGAACAAACCGAATGTAATATCCTCCGACGTTACACGCGTCGCATCTGGTGTGTACATGACTTTGGAGGATTCGACTGACATCCTATCACGACCTTTGACAATGTTCCTGTCGCGCTTGCCTGAATCGTCTCGACTGTTCTTCTTTATGTTGGACGCTAAACTTCTGGATCAGATTGTCCTTTCCGAGTCGCTGCTCTCCTTCCTACATTTGAACGACTTGAACTTGCGACCTACATTCTTGGCTTCAGTTTCGAGGTTTCTTTCCTAGACCCGACTGCATACAGCCCCCGCGTCTTAAAGCCACCGTTGACACCCGTCCAAGACGATCCTTCTTTCGTGGCCAGCATTCAGCCTGAGATCTGGAATGGGTCACACAATCCAATATTGGACCTTGATTCAACTTGGACAGTCTACTAGTGTCCCACCCCAATGTCGCAGCTCAGAGTTCATCCTCCTACTTGGCTTAGACGACCTACGCGCCCGCATGGCATGCAACAACTTCCGTCACGCGGTTCTTGATCTCTAACCTGGGTAATGCTCAAATTATCCTGACGGACTGTGACATCTTGGCATTGGTATCAGCATGGCCCAAGTTACAACACCTTCTCATAAATGTAAGGTGGTTCAAGGAACATATATGGGCCAGACGGACTTGTCAAACTTTTGGAAGTATGTCAGTCGTTGACTCCCGTTTTCCTCGCTATTGACCCATTGTAGGGTATACCAACTCATTTCCAACCCAGTCGCCGCTTATCAAAGGACCAGGGGCTTCAGGCTTTCGAAAAGGATCACTACTAGGTATACTTTGTACGCGGTGCCTAACGGATTGGATTTGTTTAAAAGTCTGAATTGGCAGTGCCGCAATGCGGGGACCCTCCACTCCAGCATACAACCTTCCGTCAATTCTCGAGTGGGGGACGGTCATCATCGTGACAATGGAGCATGTAATATTCCCGCAAGATCAGGGGGTGAGTACGTACATTGTACATGGGTACATATTCCAGAACTAACATCTCAATTACGACCCGCCACACCGAGTCGGTGACTGTATACGTCAGCAGATCCAAGAGTACGTAGCACAATGTTCTGTCCATAGCCATTTGCAGTTAATGCTGTAGCACCGCAGAGGGAATGAGGACATACACAAAAAAAGTATAATAAGCCACTGGCTATGTCTGAATCGTTTTGTGGCTTCATACGTTCGAAGGGACCGATGAATTTGGAAATGCCCATCGGTCCGCTGGGAACGGTCTGAACGATATCAAAAGTAACTTTGAACAAGAGAGATGGCCAGGTTGAAAACTCGGAATCGTTTTGTCGCACTGTAAATTTGCAGCCTTGAAATGTACAGAGCGACAAATTGACCCGGAAGTGCATAGACGGTGGTTATCTCAAGTGAATATGCAATATTCACGTCCAAGGGCCATCTGTGCCGCCGTATCAAAACGCGTCACGGTGATTGCTGCCGGGAAGGTGACCTACCAAACCTATTCAATCCACAAAGACAGAATGTAAGTACTGGCAGTGGCATGGCCTACATCCGGCACGAATATGCATGTGGCGGTATGTGTACGCACGGCAGCGGCTGTGGAGTCCGGAGTCTACATGATCAAAACATTAGCCAACGTTACGTGCGAACGCAGTGATGGCGTGATCGTGATCCACTGATCTATGACATTGTTGTCAGACCTCCCTTGAGAATCAAGAGGCTCTGATCGGTAGGCATACGCACGAAGCCGCCAAAGGACTGTGGTATGGTAGTCCAAAGCGCCACCAAACCAAACAGCTTTGCTTAGCAAGGGTGATTATGTCATATAGATTGGTATTCCCGCATGTCAAATGATTTCTAGCCATCCTGGCACCCACGGCACTTGTGCGTGTTGTTTCATCATGGCAACCTCGTCAGATTGGCATGCGGATGCAGAAACACGATCACGTTCCGACCTAGTGGCATACGCATCAGCATGCCATGCACATTTGGTCCACCTGGGCACCTGCCAGCGGTGACATCTTTCCTATCCGACCAACTACCTCACCAATACCCACAAAATTTCCGTGTAGAGATCGGTGAGGTGTGTATAAAAAAGGGTACCATGTGCAGTTGGCCCCATCGCCATTAATTTGCGACCCACATCGCATTCTCCTGACAATACATCATCATCATCATCATGTTTGCGCTCTCGTTCCTCTTGCTCGCTGCTACGGCCGCTACCGTACACGCTCAATCCTTGAATGTCGACAACAAGTGCGGTCAAGCCGTCCATTTGTACACCCAAACCAGCTTTGGAAGTATCAGCAACAATATCGCCCTCGCTGCGGGCGCATCAGTCAACATGGACATCAGCTCCAACTGGGACGGTGCGATCAACGTTGGTAAGTGATTCCCAGTACCAGTGCCGGTAGCATCTCTGTGAACCACCGCAGTTGACATGCGTCTCAAGGTACGGGCTGCAATAACGACGGCTCGTCTTGCACCACTGGTGGGCCTACCTGGAACGGCGTCACCCCGTTCAGCAGGGCCGAATTCAACTTTGTAAGTCTCCCCCAGCATCATTCGGTCACCGTACGCGTGTCACACCGCATCCCTGACCCGACCCCATCCTGCAGTATGCCATCCCGGGCAGTGTCACCTATGACATCTCGCTCATCTACGGATACAACGTCGGAATGGCGATCTCTGCTGCTGAAACGAGTTGCTACGCGTTTGCGTGCACCATTTCTTCCGGATGTGTATGTGTGCTCCACGTCGTAGATCATCGGGTGATGTTGATGTTGATGACATCATGATAGCCCGTCCCGGGTCCGGACGGAAGTTGCTACTCACCCTGCTGCTCCTCTGTGGCGGCATGCAGCGGTGGCGCTCTCCCGAATGGTGGTGGAGGTTGTGTGAACAATGCCGGTCCTGGCCCCCAGAGTCCTTTTTACTACAACACCTGCTACAACGCATATGCCTTTCCCGATAACGATGGTGCGGGTGAGCGTTTCTGTTTCATGGAGTTGTAGCATGCATGTGTTGATGGGATCATTGCAGCTGGTTACACCCCCGCTGATGAAGTGGATTATACGTGCGGTAACACAGACATCACACTGACACTCTGCCCTGGCACGACGTCCCATTACAACAAGTAGTTATTGCTTTAAGGCCCTACATATCGACATGGTGCTCTACAATGTGTAGTAGTACAACAACAGGGTTTATATAGTCATCCTCCTCACCCCATGGCGTCGAATAGACGATACCAAACCACCTGATGTTTCTTTCCACGAGTGTTTTAATGAGTGGATTAGCACTGCGTGATTTGTCAAAGCGCCGTGCTCCGGACAACATCCAATATATGAGATCGGTGTTTCAGCCTCCGATCTCATGTATGTAGCAGTGATGGAGTAATCGCTCATGATTGCCGGGGCCTGGCCACCTCAATTCGCTTCAATTCGCTTTGCCCACCTTTCAACATTTAACCACTGAGTCACTGCCAGTGGCAGGTTTATCCTCGCTTGAAAAACCTGATCACTGCCGCTGCCTGGCAGTGTGGACTTCATCAGTATCCCAAACCAGTGAAAAAGTTGACTTTGGACAAATTTTTTTGGGAATAGCACAGTTCCGATTATGAACATACCCCCTTAGGGCTTGATTTGTATGCTCCCCACCAATCAGAGTGCTTGCTGGGCCTGTAAGTGGCAAAGCGTTCAATTGTCGTTTATTTCATTTGCAGCTGTTTCACTGATGTTGGCGGACACGGTACATGAGGTAACCTAATAATAATGTTCAGGGTTAATTGTCCGACCGAGCCGAACTTGAAAAAGGGCGTTTTCATTAGCATATTCTAGATGACATTCAGTCTTCAAGTTGGTGCAGTCACTGCCAGTGGGTTCTTCTGTCTCCTCTGGCAACGGAGGAAACTTTTGTTCGACGGTACGTTTACAGTATTCGAACGTTCTTATCTCATTTGCCAATTGCATATTAGGCAGCATGTCGGCATACTCTTCCAGATTTGATATCTACAGTGCGGCCGGCCCATCAGGAAACTGCCAGTGGGACTGTCAAAAAGATGCAAAATTTGCATCCGATTTGGGAGGTGGACTTTAGCGTGTCGCTTGTGGTCGCTTGAGGCCGCTTAGGCCTGAGCCAGCCAACCAGAGCTCGAGGTTGGCTAGAAGGACTGTGACTATCCATTACGTTTCTAACTGCTTTGCAGATGCTGGCATTTTGACTGGCCAATAACTGGCCAGGGTTCGCCTCCACTATTACTATGTGGTAAGTACTACTAGTGATGATATCGGCATGATGATGGCCCGGCTACGACAGAAGTTTCTGCCGCTAACCGTTAAACATATAAAGTTCCGAAGCACACTGGCATTCTCCCGCATCAGCAGGTTCTCGATACGTCGTCGACTCGTAGTTCTTCACCCTCACTATGGTCTCCAAATTCGCCTTTCTTACCAACCTTTTGCTCGCGTCCGCGGCATTGGCCATTCCATCTTCTCGCCTTCAGACTCGCCTTGCTCGCCGTCGCGGGAGTCGCCAGTCGCAACCTATCAACCGTATCGAGTCGACTACTAGCAGCGCCTTCGATGGAGTGTACAGCACCAATTGGGCCGGTGCAGTCCGGGAGGAAGGCGATGTTGGTATCCTCGCGTTTTGTAATTATCCATGATCTCACTTTTTTTCCAATAGGGAACTTTCACTACTGTCACTGGTACCTTCACTGTCCCCGACCCTTCGGGTACTGACGGTTCCGCTGCCTCTGCTTGGGTCGGTATTGATGGTGACACTTGTAATACTGCTATCCTCCAGACTGGTGTCGACTTCACGGTTGGGGATGGAGGACCAACGTACGATGGTGAGGGAAAGAATAATTTCTGACCTGAACTTGCTCTCATCATTCATGAACAGCTTGGTACGAGTGGTACCCTGACTACTCATACGATTTTTCGGACATCACCATCTCTGCTGGTGACGTTATCGAGGCTACAGTCATAGCTTACTCTACGACTTCTGGTGTAGCGATCATCGAGAACTTGACGACTGGTCAGACTGTTATCCAGGACCTCACCTCAAGCTACGCACTTTGCGAGGAGAACGCTGAGTGGATCGTTGAAGACTTTACATATAAAGACGGCAGCCTTGTTCCCTTTGCCAACTTTGGCACAGTGACCTTCACTGACGCTATCGCCTCTGGTCCTAGCGGCACCTACACCCCTGACGGTGCCACCATCTTTAACATTAAGCAGAATGGCGAGGTCCTCACTTCGGTCACCACCGGGGATCAAACTGCCACCGTCCAGTACGACTAAATAGGGGATGGGTCAGAGAATACTTAACTGACAATATATGCAAACCTTTAAAGACGCCTTTTTACCATCATTTGTGGCCAACAGCGGAGTGCAGTAAATACATTAGATTGGATGCCATCATATTTCTCGTAGACTTACGACAACATCAATGCAACGACAGATGAGAAGTGAATAGGCAGATGTTAGATTAGATCATGATCCAGCTGAGGAAGCTGATATAAAACATTCGTCTCAAGTATTTGTGATTTGCACACAAAGTGCCAAAGATACATAGCACCTCACACTCAGCACGTTCGGCAAGGCAACATTGTGTAGTAGTACACCAATAGAATTTATATAGCAAGGATATCAAGGTGCGAAAAGGCCCACATGTTATCCTGCTTGTTAAAGCCAAGCGACCAAAATGCGACGATACAAACCAACGATCCACCAGACGTCCATCCGCGCACCATAAAGATCATCGACTTACCAAATAGCGTAATTAAACTAGTTACCCTAGTTGCGTTCGGGTAACGGCCCTTTCATACCATCGAGAACTCTGATGAGTAGCCTCACCAGTCCGCCACGAGGCATCATCGCTTGCACTACACTGCGTCCAACACCAGAGCCATCTGCAGCTACGGGCTGATGCACAGCGTAACGGGCAAATATTTCGCCCTAAACAAATGGATGAGCGATGGGGCTCAAAACAACCAAGGAAAAGATGACTCACGACTTCGACAAAGATGACAAGAATGATAAGCCTAGCAAAGGAAAAGAATATCAACTGGCGAGACAATGCGAGCAAACAAAACACACCATATTACAATCCACGTTATCCGTTCCATAGCACTGTTGTTTAGATGGTCATGTATCGCATCAAGCTAGCAAAGCAGTCTGAAAAACGTCATCAAAGCAAGAAACAGAACCACGCACGAAATCGCTCGCTACCAGCAGTTTCTCATTCAGCGCCGTGACGCGTCCTTCCACCTCCATATACTCTCTCACACTCTCGTAGAGCCCACCGAGGCTGGCTTCTGTCCAAAAGAGTTCGGGCACGTCGAGGACGTTGGACACGAGGTTCACATCGCGACGGAGCTTGAATAATCGACCTGTCAGACGGAGAGCATCTCTGCGCTTCAAGGAGAGCGCGCCAGACTCGGCAAGTTGGCGTGGAATCGAGAGTGCAAGGGGATCTGAGAGGACGCGAGAGGCCGTGCTTTCGTACATTGCAAGAAGAGTGGACTGTGCAAGGGCGTGTGCAATGGAAAGTTTAAGAAGGTGAGATGGGAATTTGAACGCTAAGGGATGGTGAAGCAACCCAAACTAGCAAGTAACAAGAATAACATACTGAAGAAATCATTGTATATTCTTGGGTGAGCGATGGACGAATCGATCTAGGTGCATGTTAATATAGCTTTACCGTCGAGGATGCGACCGGTATGACGCATCAAACTTACAGCGAAATGGCATTCTTCGATCTCCCAGTCATCCTCCTTTACCATACGACGGAAAACGCCAGCATTCACCAGATCATCAATGATATTTCGTTCTTGGGCTTCACTGAACCCATAGAATACGGCAACACCATAGGCGAAAAAGACAACCTCGGCGATCGGTTCCTCTAGCTCGGGATCAGGATCTGGATGCGGCGAAGCTTGGTGAACAGGTGTTTGGAACTGGCCTCTGTCTCGCAGATTGTCCCGCTCTACTTCCGTCTCTCCTGCAGCATCTGTAATAAACCCACCATCATCTGCCTCTGGCTCGCCTCCTGCTTCAGCCTCGGATTCTGTTGCGACCATGCGAGGGTCCCTTTCACTCCTCGTTTCGATGGGACTCCCTTCGGTGACATAGCCGCCCTCCCTGCCCTCTGTAACATATCCATCATCTTCACGCCTCGAAATTTCTTCACGCGAACGTGGGCGTGGGGTGGCAAAGTACGACCCTTGGTATCCATTCTCTTCTGCCTCAGATAAACGGCTGAGATGGGCCTTAGTGAACGCGCTCGAAGAACGAACAGTCGTAGATGGTGAATACCCTGGCAAGAGCGGGAGGTGGTACATCTTGCCACACGTGTCATAGTCAGATTGATTACGCGATCAAGACGGAACGAGAGTACTGACCACATACATGGCCTCATCAAACACCCTTGGATAGACATTGTGTTCTCGTTTGAGAAAACTAGCGAGCAGCTTCATCTTGATTTCCTCTGCAACACAATAGGCTGTGATCCGGTTGTAACCCGCCTTTTCTCTCTGGCTCTTGCTCATGCGCTCGGCGGCGCTCTTGTACTGTCTGACCAAACCTGCGTCAGTCTCGTAACCAAGAACATCTTCTTCCTCAGGTGCAGCTGCACCTGGTGGGACAAGGAGTGGTTTTGTCTGTGGTGCAGAGGGGAGGAGGACAAGTTTCTCTGTTGTCTTGGATGTGCGGAGAGGTTTTCCGGTGACGGCGGTGGCGGGATTTGGCTTTGGCGAGCGTGTCGATGCGATACGCGGCTGAGGCGGGCGTCGGTACGTCGGGCGGGCAGTCGGCAACGTTGGCTGGGGCGGCGTGCGCAGTGGTCGCGACATCAGATGCGTGGGAAACGTGAATTATCACTTGGAATGATGTCATTGGAAATTCCTGGCCACTACCACCACGGGGGGTAGGGTCAGCGGATTGACTACTTAGTACATTCGGTCGTACTAATTCTTGCAATGCTCGAGAAAAACATACAACAATTACTCCAGGAGTTGCAAAACGAGATATATACATACTCTCCAGACCAAGTAAGCGACACTTTCTTTTATTTCAATTCCGCCAACACATTTCCTAGGGTTTCCAGTGCTTTTTTGTCCCCAATTCTGCTGCGCCATGTAGACACCTTATGTGTCCTAACCGAGCGCTCATCCCTTCTCACCTTTCGTTCACAGTGCGAGCCATAAAAGTGGCAACAGGTATGTAGATCGATTCTGTCAAAACCATTATTTGACCCTTTATAAGAGCAAGAGTGTCATGATCTGGAAACTCTCTTGGATTTGGTGCATGTTAACATACCGCTTCCCGAAAGGAGGGCCCGAATTCTCTACTTCTTGGGTGTAAATCACTAACATTTTCCGAACATCGACTCGGACAGTGCATACATGTACTAAGATAATTGTAATTTGATTGTATCTACACCAAGTTCCACTACTTCACAACAGCGGACTCGGGTCCGATCCTGGATCCATGTCCCAAGCCTACTTTAAAATAATCTACACCGGTGTCAACGGTTTCGTTAATCGTCTCAGGCCCGAGGGGTTTTCTGATGAAGGTGACCTTGGCCGAAACAGCTTGCGAACGAAGTGTGGGAAATATGAACGCATACTCAAGTTGAATTGCAAGTCGGAAGATTTCCTGAGCATTGACGCACCACTGGCACTTCCCCAACAAAGGGCAGTTCTTAGGGGTATAAGTACCGGAGACGTGTTCGCTTTCGTACATATAACAGCGTGTAGATCGACTGTATCCTACCGTTTCCGCCTTGTACTACTACGTTTTGTAGCTGCCCCACCCAAGTTACCATCAATAGATGCTCTGGAACCGGCTGTACTCTTTCCCCCCTTAGTCGGGGACGCAAGGTCTGCGTGGTCTGGCGAAGTTGACGCCATCGACAGCCTCGACGACCTGCGTGCTGGCGTCTTCACCTCCGACCTTGCCTTATTCTTTGTAGTAGCAGCGGTTCCAATCACCCTCGATTTCGCCTTGGTGGGTGCATTAAACAGTCCCAAACTTCTCGTACGTCGCGTTCCTCGCGACGGAAGGGGCGCAAGCGCATCATCCTCTTCCTCCTGCTCGTCCAATTCTGTGTCGGCATCACCGTGTGTGTCCGTGTGCTCTGCGTCATCTTCTCCGTGCTCGTCGTCGTCGTCCATCAAAGAGCCAGGTATCGAGTGACTCAAGTCTTTTGAGGATCTTCCAGGGTGTGCAGACGATCGACGCGCATCACCGGTCAGCATCGTAGTACTCTTTGTACTGCGCTGTGGTTGGGAGCGAACCGAGGGACGTGAAGGAGTCTCAGACTGCCTTCTCGTTCGCATGCTGCGGCGGGGTGACTGCACAGGTGTCGTCAGTGGCTCCTCGCCATCTTCTTCTTCCTCGGTGTCAAACGCGCCAGGCGGTGCACGCGATCTACTCGCCGTTAACCTAGTGCTGATATCTGGACTCTTGTCTTCTTCGCGGGGAAGCGACACGCGCGGACGACGCGGGGGAGAGACATATGGGGCATGTTCGCTGGTACTCGCGTCCTTGCTTCCCTGTCCACTAACACCGCCATTTTGAACCTCCATTTTGCTCGCGCTGAATACGCTGAACCCAAGCGCGGATGCAGCGGTCTCGTCATCGTCCATCGCCTCGTCAACGTGAGGCGTATGCAATGTGAGATCTGCAGCGCCGCTTTGATCGTGGGTGACAAAGTGCTCAACGTCTTCATCTTCCTCGGTCGCTACTTCTTCTTCCCGTTCTTCGCCCGACTCATCGCGGCGATCTTCAACGATTTCGACATCGGACCCAGATCCCATGCTCACGTCCCCCTCATCGCTTTCACCGCCTTGCGCCTTTCCATTCTCCTTGACCGTGGGAATGTCTTTCTCTGCAGTTTTTGCGGTGCTAGCGCTCGCCGGGCCTTTTGTCGTATCAAGCGAGTTTTTCGCCACCGGGGCGGAAGGGGGCTTGTAGAATGCGTTTGGAGCATTTTTCGCACTTCCGCCAGTTTCAAAAAGCGAGACACGTGCGGCAACTATGCTCGGTCCACCTGCTGCACCAGTGGAATACAGCGTTTTGGCCCGTTCCGAGATTACACCCCGACCTGTGCTCACACCCATAGCAGGCGGGATCGGCGATCCAAACGCAGTAAACTTTGGTGTGGGTGGTGCTTGACGGCCAAACGTCGGCTGGGGGACACGAGACGCAAACGGTGACGCCGCTGACGATTGGGCAGTCTTGCCGATCGTCGTCGGTACAGGCGCCAGCGATGACTTGGACCCAAAGCTCGGCCCAGCCACCGAGGGTGAGAGGGATACTGGAGGAGAGCGCGCAGGCGAATCCGTACTTGCACCGACGTCCTCCCAGCTTGCGCTCAAGCTCAGTTCCGCCACGAGAGGTCTCCTCGCGGGTGCAGGTGCGACTTGTCTCGGGGTTTGTGTCAGGGGTGCGTTGGCACGCACACCGGTGGCGACTTTCCCGATATCCTCTTCGAGGAGTGTTCGCTCCGCGGGTGGGAGCGCCGCGAAAAGGTCCTGGATAATCGCCTTTCGGTCGATACCGTCCCGAATGAAAGAAGCAGCTTGGGAGGCGGTACCTGAGGATGTGCCACTTGCGTGCGAAGGAAAAGAAGAAGAAAACCAATGGTCGAGTTTGATCGCGCCGACATAGTCCCCAGATTGAATCGCACGTACACATAGGAGGTCTTGCAGGATGGATATCGCTTGCAGGGAAAGTGAGATGTGCGTTTTGATCCCGGACGAAGGTGGTATGGAAAAAACGGAAGGCGGGGAGACCAGTGTATGTAAAGAGGATTGTTCGTAAGACGAGAGTGGGAACGCCAGGAGTTGAGCCAAGGGCTCTTGTTTTGGTGTCGCTAATGTTGGTTCGTACATTAGTTTGATCGGGCAAGGAAAGTGGTTGCACGTACGCATCAGACACCAGCCAACTATTTTTGCTAGTAATCTTTCTCTAGTGGTGCTTGCTTCGGGGAAGGATCTTTGGTATGCCCACGCGTCCAAAAAGGACAGCTGAGCAAGCGAGAGCGTGTAGATATCGATATCATCGGGTTCGGTGAGCAGAGGTTTAGCAGACCGAATGTATTTGACGATGAGCGCTGCGGTGGCAGGGGTAGTACCATTTGCGAAGGAGGCGGGGGAGGACGACAGAGCGAGTGCTTGCAAAACTTTGGAGACATAGTCTCTATTCAGACGCGCGTCCGAAAGTATGGAGACCGCTTTCTGGAAACGGATGAACCAGAGCGGCTAATTAGAAACCAGAAGAATGAAACATTCCAGGGTAAAACGCACAGAAAGGTGAGTCCCTGTGTCCAACAACCAATACGCATCTGCCAACGCCGCAAACTGTGGTGCAATGCACCGATCCTGCAGAAAGCGGACATCCCACCCCGTGTTGGTTTCCTTGGTATCCATGTCCCAGGCCCACTTGAGAAGGATGTACACCAAACAATCTTTTTTGAGAATGTCATAGGTGCTGTCGTGGATCACGTCGAGGAGTTTTCTCAGAGACGCCCAGTCGGGGGGTGGAAAAAGCATGTCGGGATTGCGTATGCCACCGCGAATAAGGAGAACATCGAATATGAGCAAGTCGGACATGCGTGCACGACGCGACTCGATGGACTGCGCCTTGTGCAGTGTGAACGGGAAAGCACTGGGTTTGGAACCAGAAGGTGGGGAGAAACGCGCGAGCCAATCGTCCACGATTGACGTGGCATGGTCAGAACCCTATGCAATGTTCACGTTGTTAGTGTCGGGAGCGGCCACGACGACGAGCAACGTACGATGTCCATCATATGTGATCGCGTTTGACTTGCAGGGTCTTGCAAATGTCTGAACAATGGTCGCGATTCGGATGTTGCCGAACAAGCACAAAACGCCCAGCTGACATCATACACTAGGTCAACTTGATAAAACCTAGTGATCACCTACGGCAAGTGGTCGTTTTTGAGTGCTGACTATGACCACGGTGCAGTCCCCGCAGGATACCTATGCCAGACATCTCGTATCAGGCCGTGGATACCCGCTGTGGACGTCAGAGCCCGACATGAGCCTTCCGGACATCTACCATCGGGAAGGGCTTAAAATTGGAGACGTTGGGGTTGTTGTTCCGGAAGATGGCAGCTTTGATGTTTTTTTCAATGTGTGCTTACCCCCTACACACTCGCTCCACCTAGAAACCGGCGTGCCCAACAACTTTACTCCCATCCTGCTCGGCGGAAGGGATATCGCCAGGTACCCTAAAGCAGAGAGTGCAGGCCGTATCATTTCTACTGCCTCGGCGGCAAGCGTGAGGAACAGTGACGGGACTAATGAAAGTCCAGAAAGGCACGACTTGACCTACCTCGCGCGCGATACTCGTCCTGATTTCCCCAAAGGCATGCACAACCAAGCCCTCTGAATTATGAATTTACATTATCTTCCCGGGAAGGTGCAGTGCTCATTTTACCTGAAGGCGCCGAACGCCACTATCTCCGCAACGAATGTCCATTCCTGGACGCGGCTATCAAACATGCAATCGATTGGTATACGTTTGCGGAACAACGTCTGGGTCGCATTATTAGCCACGACTCCCTCTATCTGATCACCGGATTTTACAAGGCTCGTTCTTGGTCCCTTGCTGCATATCAGCAAGCTTCTGGTGCGGGTGACGCTTCGGCCCAATTCAAGAATGTGCAAGTTGGTAGAGGCGACATTGCAACAAGTTATACGTGGGAGGCCACGCAAGCCATGGATTGGCGCGTTGGACCTCCAAACCAGTACTACAGTGGGATACCGAACCAAAGTGTGTTCATACAAGGATTCAAAATTGCCATTCGGGAGGGTATACTGCGCTCAAAGTGGGTCAACGTCACGGCCGACATTCCCTCTGTACGACCCCGCCATGCCGACTTTTCCGGTGGCTCGTGGTTTTCAAATCTGTGGGATGGTTTGAGCCCAAATGCTTCATATGGAAGGGACACCAGTGGTACTGTTATGGGGAGTAATCGTTCTACCGGCCAGAATAATGATGTCTGTCCAGACATTACGATTCGTCGCTTTCCCCAAGTAACCAAGGTCAGTCCCTAGCCACTAGAAAGTTGAGCCTGTACTAATAATTGCATAGCCCTTCCATCCTTCCGACATGATCAACCGAGCCTTGTTACGGGCGGTATGTATCCTACAATGACTCAGATGAGAATATGGCAAGACATAGGCCTGGTTTCGCCGTACAGAACCCCCTTTCCACCGTTGCAATCACTCACGACAGTCAGTGGACTTCACTTTTGAGCAGGGTTTGTCCGCAAATTCAGCCGTTTCCTGAATACTGAATCTTGTATTACCTTAGGGATTTCTCAAAGCTTCTGAGCTATCGCAAGAAGCTCGACTGATGATAGAGGTATATAACAAGTATGCAATGGAGTGGGCACCTGAAGGTGAAAAAAAAGTACATACATTCGACTTGGCTGACCTATTTTAGGCGCAGTGTACTTAAAAAGTACACATGAAGGGTCCACTATGCTGGATACAACTGTTACGCAACTGACACTGCCGGCTGCAGAAGAGTGGGTTCGATTCTTGGATTATGGATTCAATAGTCTCTTATCTGCTCTCTAGTCCCTCCGAGTCTGCAAGGCCATGTGTCAGTGTCAGCGGAAGAAATCCGTCTACCAATCCAGGGTCAAATCATGCAACTTACTGCACAACACAAGAGCTTCAGGATCATTTCACAGTTGCTCATGCAAACATCGTGGAAATCATTCCAGAATTCCGTTATGGGCTGGCAAGCTGTAGCCGGTATTTCGTGGTTCGAATCCGGCTCCATGTAGACTCCAACACAGCTAATGTACCTCCCAGGGTGTCAAGGATCCGGATTACCACATCAGATTGTAAGCCAAACTTTTCGCAGCAGTTTCTGCATATGTTAATTTGCTACATCCAGTTCCGATTCCCATCCACAGAGAACCGAACCCAATGGATCGAATTCTTCCCGGTCCCGCCAAGTACCTCCTGCTACCTCACTTGCTAGGTATACCAACCTTGAACTACCAATACCTGATAAACCCCTGGGTTACCAAGCTCAAGATCTATCAGCCCGTCTCGCTTCCTTATCAGTTGATCAAAATATGGTCAGAGACGGTGAATTTGGACGTTCATACAGCAGCAAAAATTTCTCGACAACTCCATGTAGTTCCTGCAAAGGTAACATTCTTCCATAACTCTGCAATTCGATATACTGCACGCTGACACTTGTTGCAACAGGGCGAAACATCAAGTGCGACTATGCCCTTCCCATTTGTGGCATGTGCCAGCGTCGGTCCTTGCCGTGTACCTATTCGGAGAGTAAGCTCAAGAAAGGTACCAGGTCAATCTCGATACCACGGGAACCCGAATTTGAATCCTTGCAATCTCTAGTTTCACCCACGAACTTTCCATCTCCTCTAAGACAAGTTCTAAGTGAGTTTTCAAGCCCTGTCTCACGAAAGGGCCTGCCGCCTAATGAGCCTAGCCGGATCTCTGAGTCTTGCAAAGGATGTCAAGGTAATTTATACTTTCCAGGCAAACTATATATGTTGAAATGTTTGCGGTAATCACAGAAAAGGGCTTTGAATGTGATGTGCGCTTGCACCCTGGTGCCGCCTGCAAGGCGTGCGCGCGATGCAGAAAACTCAAGCTGCGATGCGAGTTTCCGGAACATCTAACTTCAGAGCATTCGAGAGAAACGTATACTTTGGGAAAGGGGAACACACCATCCGCTCCAAGTGCAGCTTGCATCTTCTGCGGAGGTGCGACTTGTTGCTGAAAACGTGTACCACCCGTTTGATGCATATGACAGCCCGGAGAATCCGATGCGACGGCTCCCATCCAAGTTGCGCCCATGGCACGAGCCGAGCCATTTCTCGCCCCTACGATCTTGACATCAAAGGAACGAAGACGAGGGTTTCCCAGCCAACCCCTCGTCTACCATACGATCTTGAATTGGCCCGTGGTACCTAAACACTTTGCAGTTGGGCAGACCAACAAACGACGTGAAACAGGACAAGAGTTGTGATCATGTGTACCACTAACCCATACCAAGTGTATATTTGAAGTTGCTACTGTGCTATATGTTGGAGTTCCCGGTTGGGCAGCGACGACACCAAGTCTGGTGTTACCTAGGTGACGATTGGTCATCGCACAGTTAAAATATTTTGCACGGACCGTTCTCCTTTTCCCTCAGTTGTTGTGACGCGCAACGACTGAGGTACGTCTCTTGTTACACAATTCATACGTAGATCATACTCATTGTCGATATCATAGCTCGTCTGTGTTAGGTTAGTCGACAATACAGTTGTTGTGACGCGCAACGACTGAGCTCGTCTGTGTTAGGTCGCTTTCACTATATTGGACTGACTTTGGTGGATTTAGTGAGATTTTCCCTTTTTTTTTCTCAGACGGGACGCACTGCTGATGGCATACCTAGCCCAGACTCTCACGTGGCGTCGGCGGAAGGCTGTTAGTCGACACGGTGACTTCTATACAAGCTCCCACTTACAAAGCAAATGTGTTCAAATTGTCTGGAGTGGTACAGAGTCGGCATGAAGCGCTGCGAATTTAATCAACAGTCACGTTGCACAGACAGACAGATGCAAATGATGAGTCGGCCACGGTCCTCACCGGAAGTGGAGCCTAGCAAGACATGCGACGTGCATGTACGGGGTGACGATACTCGGATAAATTATGCGAGTCGCTAACATCCTTCGCTTCCAATTCTCGCTCTCCCAGCAACTCGTCGCAGCGCGACGCGTAGTAGCACACCGCTCTCTCACTCTCATTCGTGAATCGTGCTAGGTTACATGGTGCCACTTTGTTACAAAACGTTTCTACTATTTTCACTCGTTCCTCAAGGACAGCTTCAGCCTGGAGACACTCGTTTGTGCATCCACTGACAACTTTGTCTTACTCACAAGTGTCTCATCGTGAGTATTTTCTTCGTTGGCATCTGCAATTCATGAGTTGACTGCTGCTTCACACACAATGTTTGCGATGAGTGTATGCGGCTAACCTACACATCTCATTCTAAATTGAAAGGACCTTATGTGTAGTCACCAATAGCCTTTTCCGTGAGTAATATCCTTAGTTCCTTTCCCTTGGCCTTTGAATTGATTTCTGGTGGTGATTAGATGTTGGTTGGATTCGTGGTCCAATTGTGAGTCCCTTAGTGTTGTTCTCTCGTTGTGAGTTTTCGGTTAGGGTATCGTGTTCGGCTGTGTGAGCACCCTGTCCAGAAGTTAATGTTTGCTCGCCTTAGTATTTTTGCGAATAGTGAGCTAACTGGTTGATCGCTATTCCGATAGTAAGTGGCACACGATGGCAGGTTTTGCAATTTTGATAATGTTAGGTCGTGATGGCATTTATTGCGATGAGCAAGTTGTGTCCATATTTTTGTTCGGGCAGATTTGTATAAAGTTTTGTAGGGTTTAATGCAGGTACGCATCATACGACGTTGAGCATGTAATGCACACTCGTGGTAGCCGTTGAGCTTTGATAATAGGAAGGTATGTAGGTGCCGCCTGCTAGCTCATCGCTGACGTAGTAGATTCTGTCACCGATAGTTTCACTCACCCGTATTGAGCGGAAACAATGTCAGTTGACTCTTTTCCTTTTTTCTATTGATTCAAGATCAGTTACCCGAGCGCATTTGCATAGATCATCATTCTGGTGCCTCCCATGTCCACGGCAGTTTGTGACATCCTCACTGGGGGTCCCTAGCTGTATATGTTATACAAGACGAAGGCTGGTACGTCTTTTCTGACCTCTGGAGCAGGGGTGTTGGCCTCACCGCATCCTCGAGGCCGGGTTCCCACGGGTCGTAGCGTAGGCTATATAGCGGTCGTTGGCCCTGTACATACGCATCCTCTTCTGCTACAGGACCTCCTTCCTGCCTTCTCCACCTCTTCCACTCTTGATCTCTTTCCGATGGTGATATAGCAGTGTCCCTATCTTGTCCGTCTCGCTGTCTTCTTGTGGAATATGGTTGAGTTGTGCTTGCAAAGACTGACGTCGGGGTGGTATCGTATGGGCTTTCATCGTCCTCATCCACTCTCCTGCCCAGCTAGTACATGAACAGCTCCCTCTAGATATTTATGAGATCATGTCGATGGATAGTTTATAAGGTGTCCATTGAAACGCTTACACAAATCAAAACAATGTATATGTATATTTAAGTGCTCTGCTAAGCGCGCTACATTGCTTTCGAACTGTGTGCTTCAGGCCTAGCAACCGTCATACGAGCTCTAGAAGTTTGCTAATTCCAATGCGTATGTTTCCACAGGATACACTAATCATGATATATCCACCGTATCCTTTCGCAGGATGGAATTACTGCCTCCTGCTCATTCGGAACCTGTTGAGAGACCAAGAATATACAGTGGCATTTGCGAGATCGCGGTCAAAGAGTGAACTTGGGTCGGACAAGTCCTGACGGCCCAAACCACTTGCCACCGATCTAGTGCATTGAATTTATCAGTGACAAATATTTCCCGGAAATAACTATGGTACTGACCATCCAGTTCCAGTAAGTCCACGGAAACAAGTCCTGGAAGATTAAGAACGATATAATCCTGTTCTCTCAGCCGAGATATAGGAGCACGAACCTTTTTGAAATGGTAAAAGAGTCTTGAACGCCGACCATTAACATCACACCAAAACGACATCAGGTCATGGACTGACCTCCTGGGTTGTTTCTGGTCCCCGAAGTAGTTGGCAAACGTTTCCTTTGGCTCAAAACCATACTTGAATTCAATTAACATTAGTTCGCCGAATCCTGTAAGGAGCTATAACAACAATCAGAACAACGATGCCAATCTGGTCAGATAACGCGAACCGGGCAGCTCGTGTAGCCATCATAGCTGGCCTTGCTGAGGCGTCCACTGTCCATCATAGAAAACAGGTTCTCCGTGAGCACAGGGGCTTGTAATGTGATGGCTGCCGCTGTCTTGCTAGTCGGCAGGGAAGCGCAATCCCCTAGAGCAAAGATGTTACTGAATTCTGGCTTGACGTGCTGAAGCGTCGAAGCATCGACTTCCACCCATCCTGCAGCATCAGCAACCGGAGAGTTTTTGATAAACTCCAAGGGCCCCATGGGTGGTGTCACATGTATGATTGAATATTCACGATCAACGGTTGTCCCATCTGGCTTTTGGAAAGTTGCCTTGTGGTTGAGGGCATCGAGAGCAATGAGATCGTGCTCGAAATCTCCCCCGATCCCTCTTGTAATGCGTAAGGCATTCAGCGCGTCCGAGTATTTCTTCACGGAAAACATTGACGGCATTCCCGTCAGAAACGTAACGTCGATGTTGTTGCCCCTTCCAGATCTTCTATATCGATCCCAAGCCATCCACATTATCTTCTGAGGAGCTAGGTATAAACTCAGCAACGAACGTGGTACGTTTGGCCATTTCGTTACCTCCAGGGCATTTGATGACGCCTCCCGGTTGCGTGAATATCGCACTTCCACGTTGCAATGAGTCTATGTTTTTCCAAGTTTTGTCACATGTATCGAAGGAGTAGTTGGATAAGACACCAGAGGTAGGGTCGGCAAGGGCCTGAGACAAGCCTGGGATTGCACCCCAATTGATCTGTAGCCCTGCGGCGATCACGAGTGCCTCATATTTTATCGTGCGACCACCTGAAGTTATCACGGATGACGATGACGGAGATAATTTGGCCACATTTTCCCCGATGTGTATGATGTGTGGCGGGGGTAGTGAGGCCAAAGGACGTTTGAACTCATTCTTCGAGCGGAGACCCGCCCCAACAAGGGTCCTTGGAAGACTAAGGGGTGGACCACTGCAGGCAAGAGGATGAACTCACCATCCCGGCTAACACAAAAGAAAGTAAATAGCGTATAAATAGTGATGAAACAGTCCTATACACCTTACCTGGTAATGATGGAACTCTGTGCCGTCAAGAATTGCAATGTCACCATGGCCCAAAGGCTTGTTTGCCTTCAAAAAACGGTTGTAGATTTGATTTGCCACAGTTAACCCTCCAGAACCTGAATGTCCGAGCCTGTATGGAGCGCCGGACGAATAGACTATCAGACACGAACTTACCTCCACCAACAACGACAACTTTGAACTTGTCCCTGCCAGTGGTAGTGGCCGTACTGGCGAATCGAACATTTCGAGCCGCCTGGCGCAAGAAATGGGGAGATGTATAGGCCAGCTTGAACGACATGGAAAGAGGCGAAGAAACAAAACAAATCTGAGAAGAAAACAAGTCTTTCCAGTGGAACGTCCACGCGGGTCATTGGACACATTTGCTACTTATCAGAAGGGCCGGCGCAATCGCACCGCATTCAATCCCCGACTTCCTGAGACTGCACATGTCAGACTGGCTTCTGACTGAGATTCCCAGTCTCGGAACACACTGAAAGATACCGTACCAGAGCTGCATCACACGCCAAGCTGGGAAACATGTTTCATGGTCCCCTAGGCCTATTTTTTGTATGCCACAAGTGCCAATGGCTGCTGACTCGGAGGAACTTTGACCTGAGTGGTTAGCTGAGCGTCCGATATCGATGCTAGTGATAGTATCGGCGAATCGATGGCGATAACTGATCCCGCGCAGCGGCTGTGCACCTGTTGGCTCGGCCCGAGACATCCCGGGCCTCAGGAGCCGAGCCACACAATACGATCCAGCACTTTTGAGTAACGGAATTCAAGTTTGCCACTGCTAAATCTCACGTGGGTACGAGATTTCCAGTTTGATTGCTGGCTTGGGGTCTTGGGGCTCGGATATCGATGAATCGATGATTCCCCAGGCGGCCAACGGCCCACGGCCCGGGTGCGGCAGCCGCACTGGCGCCAGTGCGCGTATAGGTTACTGGTATTACCCATGGGTCTTGAAGGTTTCACATGTTGGATGTCATCGGTGTTCACATATTGATCTTATTACGACTTGTGGGTTGCACCTTACGTTGGGCCAGTTCAAAACATCCCTCGTAGGACTCGGAGGGTGTTGACCCTGTCCATGTGCTTGTTCGTGCAGTCACGGTGCGCCTACGTTTACACATTAATTTTACAGTTTCCTCACCTGCCACCATGGAAATCACTGACGCCTCTACCACTACAAGCTTTTCTATGAACGTCCGCTCCTCGGGTTGTTCCTGGCTACGATTCAGCGAGCCCGACGATGACCACCTTGTCGACAAGTGTTTTCCACAACTCTTGTCGCTAGCGGGGGCCGGGTTACCGGACGCCGATAAATATGGGATCGCTGGCACGCTCTTTCCCTGATGACATTCTTCTAGCCATGTTGCCCGGGTTTCCCCATTGGGTCTGGTTACCGAGAAAACGACAGCGCGGTAAGTTTGATCCCCCCCCCCCTATCCTCACACCTCGTTAGTAGAACTCTAAAAGCTTGTCAACGACGCTAACATTATTCTATCCCCCTGGTACGTCATGATCCCCCTGGCATTTCATGTTCATAGCTCACAATATGACATCAACGGACCCTGTAATAAAACGTCCCCGAGATGATGTCACGGGGTCAAAGTCGCCCGGGATAGGACAAGGTCTGATTCGCGAACTAAAACCGTGATGTTACTCATCTAGAGTCACTTGCTGCCACGCGTACAATGAACGCTAGGTGGCGCGAGTGGCGCATCGGGTTCCGGTGCGCACGGCGGCATGATTGATAGCGTCCTTCCTATCAGTGGCGGCTGCTCGCCTGATATGATCCCTGGGAAATTTCGCAACCCTTGGCATTAGTTGAACCTATCAGGACTGCAAGGTCGACCAGTATATGTTCAACCATCGGCAAGTCCTAATCTACACGTTTCATGCAGCACCAGACGAATGCCTCTTTTGCTGACTCCAGAGCTAATGACGAAGCAGGGGACCATCTTCGCAACTCGCATGTGTCGAGCCACACATTGTACCTACCAGGTTTGGTATCCGCCAGACACGGAAATCGATGGGGCTGTCGTCTTCCTGCGACTATAACACCGTCCTGTTCAGATATGTGCTCTGCCGATCCATCATGTTCTCCACTGCAGCGCTGGCAAAGAACCGCTGCATCAGTCACAGAATGGGCGTGGAGTTGTATTCGTTCGCCGCAGGTCACGGATGATTTCTCTTGGGTCCGATATAAAACGCGACGGGTAGGTGCTCGAGGAACAGGAGCTCATCGCTTCGCTACCCTCGACCCGGATGACGACGCTCTCGTTCCTCTTTTCCACGTTCGCGCTCGTTGTCGCCGTCAAAGCACAGGGAGCGACGTACAAACGTACCTCCAGTCTTTCTGGGCAGGCATTTCTCGACGCCTTCCAGTGGCAGGCTATTCCAGATCCAACAAACGGAGACGTGTGCGTAGCTTTGGAACCGGGTGAGACGTGCACCTGACGAGTGCATCTTTCCTTCTTCTAGAAACTACGTCAGCGAGACGACGGCCAAGGCAGACGGTTTGTACTCGATCAGTGGGAACAGCGTGATCTTGCGTGCAGACGACAAGACCGTTCTTAGTGGGACTGGTCCGGGACGAAATTCGTTTAGATTGGAATCCTTGGACCAGTATACGACGCACGTCGCAATGTATGTGTCCCGCAGTACACGATTGGTTCCTCCGCTAACGGCGGTTACTCCAGTTTTGATATTGCTCATATCCCCCAGGGCTGTGGAACATGGCCTGCAATTTGTGAGTCTACCGAACAATGGTTTATCATTGGTTGGTTGTATTCAACATTTTTCCAGGGTTCGTTCTGGTGCCTTGCATAGAAACGCCTACTAACCCGGTGGTGTCGTGTTTTCGGCTATAGGGTGTGTTGCCTTTAAACTTGTCCTATTCCACATACTAATTTTCTTCTAGGAAGTTGGTGACGACTGGCCAAATGAGGTTCGAGCTAAATGGATACGCACCATGAACATCGCCAACAATGATTCTACAGGGCGAAATAGACATTGTCGAAGGGGTCGATAACCACTCACCAAACCAGTCGACCTTGCATACGAGCGCAAGTAAGTCCCCTCCACACCACCGCACGCAAACTCTCATCTGTCCAGATTGCACTATGCCAGCCGCGCGGAAAATGACCGGGTACGAGTGAATAGAAGCAGCCCATATCCTTCTGACCAACACGACCGCGGATGTCAGAACGAGTCTCGGGGAAAATTGCGACGTCGATGACACAGACAACACTGGGTGTAGTGTTGCCCTCCTCGACAACAACAGCTTCGGTCCGGACTTTAACAGCATTGGCGGAGGATGGTGGGTTTCCCGATCCCGAGTTCTTTTTCGGAGAAGACTGATCCAACGGTTCCGATCAGGTACGCGATCGAGCGGAGTGAGACGTACATTTCGATCTACTTTTGGGAACGTGGTAGCACAAGTGTTCCCTCCGAGGTGTCACATCCCGGGGCCGCTATCGATACCCGCACTTGGGTAATCCGTCCCCACAAATCGCTTCGAGTTGGTCGCTCATATAATGCATCGATAGGGCGAGCCCGCGGCGTATTTTCCGAGTACGGGCTGCGATTTTGCGACGCATTTTGGGCCTCACAATATTATTATCAATTTGACTTTTTGTAAGTGGCGCTCACTACGTACGTGATACCATCAGTGATAGCATTCAACATTTTCGTGCCTGGAAAAGGCGGAGATTGGGCTGGGGACAGTGCTGTCTATGCAGCATCAGGATGTCCGTCGACGTGTACAGGTGAGCGCCACAAAGTGAATGCCATAATTGGACCGTAAAAGAGACTCGCCGCGATGGTTTGGCGAACCGACAGATTATGTTAACGCGAATCCGACGGCGTTTACGGGGGCATACTTTGAGTTTAATGCGCTCAACGTTTACGAGTGATGGAAATATGGATCTAGGAAGTCTTTTAGAATGGATCCATATGATGTATGTTTTCCGAAAGCATGGCTAAAGCCGCCTTTGCGCTTCAGATCTCAGAGCAAGGATGTGTAACTGGTTACAGTTCAAGTTGAACCGTAGTGTTCAAAGTGAGTCACGTGCACAACAAAGTTATGTTGCTTAGTCAGCACATTCGCCGGCAAAGTCCGAAGCAAAATTCCAAGGGCTCTTGCCGAGTTTTACAGCTCTTCGTCGACCGCGTCGTTTCGCAGCTGCTACACAGGTTTAATTCGCCTCTGTTCGTTGTAATCTGTAGACTTTTTCACGCACCCAAACGCACGTCCATTTATTCCCCATTTTCATTGGTACGCACCAAGTCTTTAATTTTCTCACCTCACTCCTGGCCCCCGTCCAACTGACCCCAACCCTTAGCATCATTCCCTCGTCATGTCTGCTGCACCTGCGCTTCATCAGAATGTCGTTCCTTCCGAGGTTGGATGGCAGTTCGTTCCCCAATATTATACATATGTCAACAAACAGCCCAATCGTTTGCATTGTTTCTACACCAAAACCTCCACCTTCATTCACGGCACAGAGGGAGAGGAAGTTAAACCTTGCTTCGGCCAGCAGGTACTCTCATTCTCTTCTTTCCATTCACCTTGTGCTCACATGCCACTTTTCAGGAAATCCACAACAAGATCACCTCGATCGGCTTCCAGGACTGCAAAGTCTTTATTCATTCCGTAGATGCGCAGTCCTCAGCCAATGGCGGTATCATCATTCAGGTCATCGGCGAAATGTCCAACCACGGTGACCCCTGGAGAAAATTTGTCCAGACCTTTTTCCTTGCTGAACAACCCAATGGCTACTTTGTTCTCAACGACATCTTCCGTTTCCTCAAGGAAGATACCGTTGAGGATGATGTCAGCGAGGCCGAACCCACCCCCGTTGTCTCCGCTTCGGAACCTGTCCCTGTCGAAGAGCCAGCACCAGAACCCGTCACCGAGCCATCTCCATCCCCACCGCCCCGTGAGCCTACTCCTCCTCCCGCGCCTCTTCCGGAGGAAGAACCGACAGTGGTGGAGGCTACACCTCCCACCCCTCCTCCGGCTCCCGAGGCTGAGCTTGTCGAACCAAATGGTTTCCACTCCGAGGAGCCTGAACCTGAACCGGAGCCCACCCCCGCACCCGTCGCCCCCTCGGAACCCGAGCCCGAGCCCGAGGCTTCACCAGAGCCTGAGCCTGAGCCTGAGCCCGAGTCTGCACCTGCGCCACAGCCTCAGGCTTCTCCCGCCATTCCCCCTACACCGCCACCTGCACCTACGCCACAACCGTCTGCTCCCGCCCCAGCGCCCGTCAAGTCGGCACCAAAGACCTGGGCTAGCCTCGCTGCCACGGACTCTAAACGATGGGGATCGCAGGTCGCCACGGAGTCCAAGGGTTTGACTGAAGTCCCCGTTGCCTCGGTCAGCCCTGGACCAAATAGCGGTACACAGTCTCCGGCTCCACACGGGGGTCACCGTGGCCCACCACCGTACGGGTCGCGCGAGCACCCTTCGATTGCTGCTGTGTTGGCCCTGACCACCCCACAATGTTTCGTCAAGGTGATTCTGATCATGAGTAGTATCAAAAATGGTTACTGATCCAGTGTCGTTCTTAGGGTGTCGTTGAGTCGGTCAGCCAAACTCAGCTTAGCCAGACCCTAGCCCAGCGGTTTGGTCCGGTCAAGGACGTCGAGATCGTACGGTCCAAGGCATGCGCGTTCCTCGAGTTCCTGTCGCTGGATGCTGCGAAAAAGGCCATCATCACTTCTCTGCCCCAAAACCAGGGTGGCGAGGGTGGCGTGCGGATCGATGTTGGAGGGGATATTGGACAGGTGCGCATTTTTGTCGAGACACGCAAGGAGCGTGGTGAGAGGCCGCAGAGTCGGCCTCGTGGTGGTGCTCCGATGAATGGTGAAGCCCGTGGTGGATTCCGAGGTGGCCGTGGTGGATCCGGGAGGGGCCGCGGTGGTCCACCAAGTGGCAAGTAAAACTCGTCGACCGTGGGGTGCTCTCTTTGTTTTGGTGCGTGATGAAGAGGAAGAGGGCTAAACATATGCCGGGATACATGCTTTACCTCATCGTTTCCTTTCCTATGTCGCCTTGCTCTGTCTTTTTGTCAGTTCTTTATTCCATTCCATTTTGTTGTTTGACGTTCTATGTTGTACATTTCTGCCCCCTCCCCTGTCTTTCCCTTGGGTCGCGTTGCATGTTGGCGTGTTGTCTTGCTTTTTCTTCGTTTTTGGACACCCATGTTGCGTGAGGAGTCGAATAGAATAAAAAGTAAAAATGTTGAAACACGGGGACACGCGGGGATGACGATGGGCATCTGGATGTGTGTTGGCTTGAGCCTTTTTTTGCAAACGCGGTCCAAGTGATCGGGCAATGTAGGGGCCCCGTTATCACCATGTACTATTGTTTTGTTACCATTTTGGGGACAAGAAGACCTGATCAGTTTTTCTCGTGCGACTTTTGGTCCGCGAGGAGAATTCAGATTGGCTCTGGGACGACCTTGATGATGATGGAGGCGTAGTCTTTGCTACCATCAACATTAAAGGGGACGGATACAGTGAGTCTGGGTATTACATTGATGTGACCCTGGGTGCGAACTCGGTGTATAGGTTCCCAACCAATTATCCGATCATGGGGTACTGACGATACATGTCTGTACATGCCTCCAAGCGCTTCATCCTGAACGTGCGACACGTTTGTGCCACTACCATGTGTGAATGAGACACTTGTATTACGGATGGAACACACTCGTCATGTTCAAGTTACACATTGATTGACCGTCCATATATGTCCGTCGGTCCGAAGCTCTTCTTTCTGATGATATGACGCTGCCAATGGCATCGGAACAACGTATGGACACCATGGAAACAGCGGGTCTTTCCGATCCTAATCACCATGGCAAGGCTCCCTGCCAAGAATTGCGTCCGAATCCCTGTCCAAACAAGTTAAATTTGCACGAAATAGATTGTCAATTGGGCACCGAGATCTTCCAAAAAAGGGCAACAGGACGCGCCGCACGATCCACTTTTTCCTTGTTCCAGCACAAACAAAAAGGCCAAGTTCGCTCGAGGTGGGTGCATTCAGCCGACCCTTGTTCTCCTCCTCGACCCCTTCGCATCCCCGTCTTACTCCCGGTCAAGTTATGCCAGAGAATCCACAGCAGGCTGCTCCTGCAGCAGCCAAGTCGAAACACGCCCATGCGGCGGCTCAAGGGACTACTCCCGCGCCCCGCAAGGTACGCTTCAACGTCGGTGAGTCGCGCGCCTACGAGACGGCAATCAAGTGACGTCCCCGGCCATCAGGCACGCAGTACCAGGTCCTCGATGTCGTCGGTGAAGGCGCCTACGGCATTGTCTGCTCCGCGGTACACCGCCCCAGCGGCCGTAAAGTCGCGATCAAGAAGATCACCCCGTTCGATCATTCCATGTTTTGTCTGCGGACGCTGCGCGAGCTCAAGCTGCTCAAGTTTCTCAGCGAGGCGGGGGTGAGCGAGAACGTGCGTGTTTTTTTTTAATCTTATCTGTGCCACACGCCGTGAACCGGGGATTGACTTGCCTTGTTGCGTGTCGTGGATGGTTTGCAGATCATTTCGATCCTCGATATCATCAAGCCGTCATCGCTCGAGGCGTTCAAAGAAGTCTACCGTACGTCGTATCTTGCTTATCTCACCCCCTTCCCCTGCCCGCGTGGTCACACGTCTGCCTCCGTGACTGATTTCCCCCGTTTCGTCTCCGTGTTTGGACAGTGATCCAGGAGTTGATGGAAACGGACATGCATCGCGTCATCCGGACGCAGGATCTCTCAGACGACCACGCCCAATACTTTATCTACCAAACCCTGCGTGCACTCAAAGCCCTTCACTCGGCCGACGTGATCCACCGCGATCTCAAACCATCGAATCTGCTGCTCAACGCCAACTGCGATCTCAAAGTGTGCGACTTTGGGCTGGCGCGGTCTGTCAAGACGGCTGAGCCATCTGGCACTGAAACGGGGTTCATGACCGAATATGTCGCGACGCGGTGGTATCGTGCACCCGAGATCATGCTCACGTTCAAGCAGTACACCAAAGCGATCGATGTGTGGTCCGTGGGGTGCATATTGGCGGAGATGTTGTCGGGGAAGCCGCTCTTTCCCGGGCGGGATTATCATCATCAGTTGACGCTCATATTGGACACGCTCGGAACGCCGACGCTGGACGAGTTTTATGCCATCACGACGCGGAGATCACGTGATTATATTCGAGCGCTACCGTTTCGGAAACGTCGGCCGTTTGCACAGCTGTTTCCGATGGCGAATCCGCTGGCGGTCGACTTTTTGACAAAGAGTTTGGTAGGTGACCATGTTCGTTTGATGAATGGGAGAGGCTGATGTTTGGACTGTAGACGTTTGACCCAAAGAAGAGGCTGACGGTCGAGGAGGCATTGGCTCACCCATATCTCGAAGCATACGTACGGTTTTCATTCCTTGCTTTTGCCTGGCTGTTCATGTGTTGCGTTGTAGCATGATCCCGAAGATGAGCCTGTTGCACCTCCTCTTGATCCCGAGTTCTTTGAGTTTGATCGTGAGTGCTCGTGTTGTCACGCGCCAGCCACATTCATGTGTTTCGTGCGTCAGTGCACAAGGACGACATTAGCCGCGAACAACTCAAGGAATTGTTGTACGAAGAAATCATGTCCTTTACTCCTCCACCCATCACTAAGCCGGCTTGATGTTGCCACTCATGAACGTGCCTCTACCTGTAATGATTTTGACGATTTATCACTGGAGACGAGGCCTTGCGTACTCACCCGCAGCGGGTGTGGTCGATGGATTGGAGGTGTTCTGTCCACATTTTTTACGCTGTCCATATTTGATCGCTCATTTTTTCTGAAAAAGCAAGGAGAACTGAAGAAGGAACAACTCTTCTCCTTTTTTTTCTCTTGTCATCTGACTACGAAAATCTGTGATATACATGTAAAAAGCATACGGTTCGGTAGATATTTCCATCGTCGATCGTTGGTGGGTATACACTATAGTTAGGGACTAGCACGCTTGTTCCCCCGCGAGGTCTTGCTCTTTCTTGGTGCACCCGCAACAGTGAGTCGGGGAGCACGTACTCTGATCTTGCTCTGGTTCCTTTTGCTTTTCCGCTTCCACCGGGGATGTTGCCAGTGTGACTTCCGGCGCGGCCTTGACATCCTTTGGCTGACACTCTGCACAACACCCTCCATCAAACGCATCACTTCTCGCCCACCGAATCATTTTGACCCCTTCCCACCCGAACAGTAGCCCGATCACGATCGCCGTCGCATCGTCCACCCACCATCCGCCCTTCCACACCCTGTAGATGAGCGACCCGACGAGCAGCACGAGGGAGAGCTGCATGCACGAGAGCGCACAGAGAGCCTCGCCGTTGAGTACGCTCGAATTCAGGGCGCGTGCGAGGTAGCGTTTGGCGAGGTAGAGCAGGAGCATGATGAGTGTGGCGGAGGCGGCGATGAGGAGGGCGGGTAGATCGGTGGAGGGGTGGGAGTGAGAAGCGAGGGATGCGGTGGAGGTGGCGAGGGCGGCGAGGGCGAGGGCGATCAGGAGCGCGCCAATCGTGATCGTGGCGAGGCGTTCGATGCTGTCGGGGGGGTGCCGGTTAGCGTCGGCCCGCCGGGAGTGTCGGGTCGGGCGGCTCACCGGAGGATCTGCGGGGCGGGCGTGCGGTCATGCGTGGTTTCATCGCCTGGTTTGGTGACGACGAGGAAGCGCCCTGTTACGAGAAGGGCGGAGATGACTTCGACGGCGGATTGGAGGCCATAAAAGACGAGTGCCCGCGAGGAGGACTCGGCGCCAAAGACGATGGATACAACGCCCTCTGCGGTGTTGTAGAACACGCTGAGGATGCTGATCGCAACGGCGTATTGTTGTAGTTGGCGGCGGGAGCGCATCATGGACGATGGCCGTGTGGATTCTTTGGAACGCGACATTTTAGCCAAGGTCATGTCGACACAATCACCCAATCACGGCGAGTCGGACATGCACGAACCCGGCTTCAGCTTTAGATTTCGGGCAGGTATGGCCTGACAGCGGAGAAACTTCAAACTCCGTTGCGGCATTGGCCGGTCTCCTGTCAGTAAGTAACTCGACATACGAAGTGCGTGTACGGACTAAAAACTGTGCGTGTTGTAGAGAGAGATGTGAATGACACTGAGCGGGGCTTGAAATGACTTTGACGGAGACAATACTACTACTATGAGTGTATCACTCTCATTCATTTGTGCCAACTTCTTGACAGGACTTCTGGCCGTTTTATCGACTCCTTCCCATAAGTTGCATCCATCAGCTCATTCGCCCAGATGCGGTTGTGTGGCGGCACAGCAACATTTGCATCTGGCTTGTCCGTGACTCACCGGGTATGGTTTTTCCTCGGTACCACCGCCGTCATTGACCGGTCCATTACTCAGACTGTCAGATAGTCTGACTCAGGGGGGTGATCAATTAAATGTAATCTATGGCGTTTTTGTTGCCCAAACCTATCTGGATACCTAATGGAGTAGATAAGACAGAGAAGACAAAACTTGACCCCCGGATCAGTGAGCGCAGGAACGACCATAATGTGCCATCGTGACACATAGGCGCTGGTGACAACAGGCAGAAGCGGGATTGTCAATCAACAGCTGGTGTTCCAGCTCGGGCTTATGGACACGCCTGAAAGCTCATGGAACACCGCGACTACTCGCAAGTGAACCGCCATCGAGCATTCAGGCGAGGATTTTGCAGAATCTCTTTTGGAAGGTGTCCTCATTTAGGTCGCTTCGATTTGTTTCAACCAATCAGAATGCCCAATCAATCTTCAGAGACAAAGCAAGAGTAACGTTATTCTACAGCTTTGCAAATACCTGACAAGGCTTCTTCCGCATGTCATGACAGTGGCAAATTGAACTACCACACAGTCAACATTCAAGTTCGGGTATTTGATGGTTTCGAGACCAGGTGCCGAGAACAAATCATCGCAGAGCTCGCATACCATACGGTATGTACTGTAATATCTGGTGTGCGATCTCAGAATCCTCAGAAGAGGACCTTTGACCATGTTCCCTTCTAAAATTCTCCTGTCTAGGGTCCTCGTCGCGCTATCTGCCGTAGACTCCACCCCGTCGTACCGGCAAAGCCACTCTTGGATTTACAACAAGCATCAATGTGGCACTGGTATGAATGCTGAACAAAATAACCCACCTTTTAATGTGGTTCGGACTGGAGATCTGAGCGAAGGAATTTGTGCTATCCACTGTCCACTAACTTTTCGGCATGGGCGTTCATGTTCATTCTTACTCGTACTGACAAGTGGGTAACGTAACTTTATACTGTTGGATAAACATCTCGCCAAATAAAATGGCACACAATAGCACTGTAGCAAATCTACACTTTTTCAGTGTACAATACTGGCCATAGATACTAGGTAGCAGGTCAAGATTTCGGTCGCACAGCAAATTTCGCAACGCTCGACAACGACCGCAGTGTGTCCGGGGTCGATGTCATGTTGATGCGTCGCAATGATTTGGATGTACGTGGATCCTTTGGCCCATTAGCTTTAGAGTGGTGTGTACGCATGTCTTGATACTATGATGTACCGTTTGCACAAAAAATCTGCACGCTACTTTCCGCATTGAGCACGCTACTTTCCACATCAGGTGCACTACTTTTCTTGTTTGGGTGGGGTGTGCTACTTTTCCTGGTTGATGGGGGGCGCACCACTATTTTTCCCATTCAGTGGGGTGCACTACTTTTCCTGTTCAGCTGGACATGCTACTTTAAATTGTCACACTGTAATTTCTTTGTACTGATGACAGTGGTAAATGAGGAATGATATTTGAAATGAGTGAAAGATACATGCAATATAATTAGTCTGAACCTATGTTCCTGAAAGATGCCCGGATGTGCTCGTCAGTCTGAAACTGCATCACCTGGAAGACTGCAGTATCCTGCCATGTGTTTTCAGTGTGAAGAATGTCTGAACCCTGCAGACAACAAATACTAGCATCTTTGCACAAATTGCAAAGGCCAGGAATGTCTGTGTCGTGTAACAGCTCCAGGAGGTCACTGCCACAGCATGGGGTATCAGGGTGCAATAGCTGCCGTGCAACCCCATTCCACCACTCATCTTGCCATGTTGTAGTACATTGTGATGGAGTTTCACACTCGACCAGCTGGGTGAAGCTAGGTGCAGTGTATGCAATAGCTCGGTAGTCCTCCTCTATCTTCGCCTTGGCATGAGTAAGTGTGTAGAAGTAGTCGAGTCCCATTTGGCAGGCCTCAGAATGAGAGATAGATGACAGTGGGTGAGTCATCATATCTCGGAAGGTGTTACACATGGCCTTGGGTAAGGTTGCGCACAGACCTACTAACACCTAGTAGGGTCAAGGGGTTCGGTCGTTCATGTATACGACGACATAGGACCAGCCATAGGGATACTAGGTCAAGAGTACCGTCAAGGGAGTTGACAGGTTGAGAGTAACCGCTGCCTAGCTTGGCTAGCGGGTCATAGGATCAAGGGTAAAGACACATGAAGGCGGACGAGCCATAGTGTGAAGTGCTCACTTAATGGTAGAGTGAAGACATGGGGAGCAAGGGTAAATGGATTGCTAGTGCTAACTAGGCAACAAGCTGTAGGTAGAACTTGAAGCGACTACTCTCTACGATCTTTGTAGTGAGGTAGCTGAACTAGATAATCTTATCTATTAAGGAGCGAGACGAGATATCTGATCAGTCAAGGGTGATGGATAGATAGATTGGGGAGCGTATGGGTGATCTCTCGAAGTTGCTCAGATATCTGGTGATAGATGAGGCGATGCTTGCTGTGACTGTACGTTCACAAGAAGGGCTGGATCTTCTTGGGCAAGAGAATAGGAGGTAAACAGGTGGAACAACTTAGGGAAGTATCCCCAAGTGTTCCATGTATTTATACACTACTGTACAAGAGGAGATACAAAG